>JABFFF010000344.1:0-100221 GCA_013623665.1 Fusarium sublunatum | reverse complement strand
AAAAAAAAAAAAAAAAAGGAAACGTCGGATGACGGAGAGCAGAGCAGGGATTCGGGGGAGGAATAGATGTTTCTTGTCGTGTCCTTGTCCTATGGGAAGTCTCGAGGGTATAGGTGAAATCGCCTGCTAAGCTGCCGCAACCGAGAAAGAAGAAAGAGAACGGAGGACGAATTGCTCGTACAGAAGAAGAAGGGGAAAGGAGAAGAGGAAATGGAGGGTGGTGTGGGGAGATGATATACTCAGTAGTAGAGTAGTGTAGTAGTGTAAGGTAAGGGTAGTTTCTGTAGTGGTGGGTAAGTTTGAAGGCGTCAATGCAGGTGGGTTCCAGCTATTTTTTTTTTTTTAGTTGGGAAGGGAGGGAGGGGGCCTAGCGAGCTAAAAAGCAGCCCTGTACAGAGGATCGGTCCCTTTGTATTTTGTAGAGTTTAGTGGGTGACTATAGGCGAGTGTCCACTGCTGAGGGAGCCAAGCCAGCACATCACCAGCACCAGCACAGCACAGAGCATCCATGGACAGCACGGTCGAACTAGACTAGGCCCCGGGAGGAGGCGTTTCCATCTCCATCTGCATCTGCAAGTTCCAGGGTGCTTCGGAAGGGGTGTACACACGCTACTGTACCGGGCAGTCATGGACCCGGCGGATAATATTCAGGTTCTGGTTATGTTTTCGGAGGAGGCGTGCGGCTGTGTTGACCTGCATATGCTGGCTGACCCAACTTGAGGCAACACTGCAGATGTACCTTGCGTACGCAGTGACTTTACATAGTAGTATCTGTATCATAGAAACGACACAGCTGAGTGCATGCGAGTAAAAAATCAGGACATCATAATAGCTATTCTAGACTGATTCAATAAACTAAGGCATCTCCATCGCATTGACTCACTCACTCGCTGTCCAAGTTCCAATAGATCCTAGTCTAGGGCAGAAACTTGGAAGAGGTCGGGTCGGCTGGGTGTGGCGCTGGGCTCTCAATGGAACACACCCAAGTACCGGTACTTGACGTTGCAGTCGCTCAATGTACCCGTCTAAACTGCCTAACCTCCAAGAGAACCAATTCTCACCATGTCACTCACAGTCCATCCAAGACACTCAGACTTTATTGCATCACTATTCATCCGAGTCGTACAATGACTTCCACCTATGCTCTTCTAGATCCCCTACCTAAATATTCAGTCTCCAATCTCCCCAGAAAATATCCCATGTTGACGTCCTCCCACCCTCAAAGCCCTGGCCATACTCTGCCCTAGCCGCTATCCTGTCAGGGAACAAGAAACGAAACAACCGCTGACGCCTCTTCTCATCCCCTGTCTCTCGATCCTAGTCTCTTATCAATGCAATTCAATGGCACTGACAAACTTTATGTGCCCTTGCGGCGTACTCGGCTCAATCATAACCCATGGCCCCTACAGCAGCACTACCTAGCTGAAAGACCATAGTCACAACCACAACCACCACTTCAATACTAGGCACAACTCGAAAAGTGACAAGTTATGTTCCTGCAGCTGTGAATGTCTCCTCGCCTCATCGACAGGCCACTTCCATCCACACAGAACCTAGAGCCCAGGCTAGTCGAGTTTCTTTAGCTCCCAAAGAGCTTGGTCCGCTCCCCGGTGATATTCTGCGACCTCTTCTTGGGCCGGTCGATAGCTTACGAGTCTTTCCACCTTGTTTCATTCCAGTACTGCAGACCTGTGTCTGTCTCGTATATCTTTTCTTCTTCGCCGATGCTTGCCTGCTGAGTGTTCCCTTAGCCCACAATCACGAGCAAAAGACCACAAAGGGGCCTTGAAGCGCCGCGTATGCAGGCTTCAGAGTCCAGGAAGGCCCTGGCCGCCGTCTCTGTTTCCACAAGAGACACTAAAAGTCTGTTCATTCGTGCCCTCTTGATGGATGGGGCGAGCAGAGACATTCATGTACTCCGTTCTTCCGTGTCCCGCACCTGGGGCACGCACGACTCGCCCATCACACCCTTACCCTTATTGACATTCGGTGAGATTGTACGTCTCTGTTGTATTCCCGGAGATGAAGTCCTGAGGCGAGCTGATGCTCCAGGATCTTCAGCTGGCGAGATGAAGGTGATAACAATGTCATCACGCTCTTGTCAATGGGATTATGTACCGGATACTCCGCCCAGGGACATGTTATAGACGGATGAGATGACCTGCATGCGCGCACACACGCACACGCATACGCATACTCATAGAGATAGCACCTGCACCATCAGATGCATGAATGTTCGGCTTTTCGAAACAGTTGCATGCGTCCGGTACTGTAGTTGGTCTAGTTCCCAACATGCCGCCCGCCTCGGTGATGTGAGCCGTCTTCCCCCGCCGTGAATATTTTCATTTTTTTTTAAGACGGCACAAGCTCTCGGAGGTATCAGTCTCCTCTCCTCATGGATACCAAGGTAACCCTGTGGTCCCGAGTCTGGTGGGTGAAGCCCTGATCCTCGTCCTCCGCCCTATTCACAGCATAAACGCTATCTAAGGGGTTATCTTCACCCTCAACGGCTCGGGCTCCATATGGTAGCGGTCGCTCCCGTCGTTCCCGTCTCGTCTTTAAGGAGAAAATAGGCTTCTCAAGATGTGGTTGGCCATGAGAGCTCATCCCATCGCTTCAAGAGTCCCAAGTTGGGGAGCCTTGATCCATGCATCGACAAGAAAGGAGAGGACACTTCTCCAGACGTGAGGAAAGGGAAAGAGGACGGGAGGCTAGGCCATGACAAAGGGGGGGATCCAAAAGACTGGAGAGCAATAAGAGCCCGTGGATGTCCTGGTACGAGAAGAGCTATCCATGCTAGTGTCAGACGTGAGGTGAGGCTCTCATGAAAGTGCTCCTCGAGTCTGTGATTGGTCCGCTCTAAGTTGACAGCAGCCAATTGGAGCGAGTGGCATTTCTTGGCTCTAGTCTCGATATCCAATCATTGCTCATAGATGGGTTACGTCGAACAAGAGCTGGGGAGACCAGGCAAAGGGTCATGGAGTCGATGGAAAACCAATCCTAAAGTGGAATATGAGTGACTTTGACAAGCCTGGAGACCCTTCAGGAGGCGCTTGCAACTTTGGTGGACGACTGGTGTTGAAGTCAAAGCTCTCTGCTCCTCTTGGTCCGATCCGCCAAGTCGACGACGCATTCCAAAGAACGGAGACTTGGGTCCAATATTGAAGTGATCCTTGTGGTTCCTAGGGGTTTTTCTGCAGGTTAGACCAGTCGTGCCTTTTCTTCCTCCTGTTGGACCTCGTGGTACCGTTCTATAAGCATCACGGCATCAGGTAATCTGCCCTCGCATGACCCAGCCACCAATGGACAGCCTCAGGACGTCTAAGTCGACGACCCAGTGCACTGGATACCCTCCGTGCGGCGCGTTCAAAGAGACGCGTACTATCTCGAATGCTCGTCAATGGCTTCTGAGGGATGGATGGATGGTGGATAGAGATGGCTGGCTGGCTGGATCCACTGATCGCTCGGCCGCGCGCTCGGGACACAAGACACAAGACTCGAAGAAAAGAATCGACAGATGCACGTGCATCACCAAAAGTGAGGGTGCTCTTGGAAGTACCGATACCAATGGCCTGATGGGACGGTTGTACTGGGCAAAAGACGTACAGTAACGTTGGAGAAGAGTCTAGGACAGGGTCCAGGAACGGCAATAGAAGAAGCGGGCCCTGCTCGGTGTGCCACTAACCGATAGCCATCGTGGCGCAGCACAGACACTATAACTATTTTTGGCCCCCAGCCCATCAGTTGCCGCCGTCTACGTATACCTTCGTAAGAGAATTGAGTTGAGTTGTCTACTACGTAGCATCTGCATTCCTACCTTGTAAGTTTAGATCTGGCAGGCTCTCGGGATCTACAAGGCCGTCTTGACTTTTATGATTCTGCCTTTCCCATGCTCGTATTGATATTGCATGAATATGCATGCAGAGACGGAGAATCCACATTCATTCTCTAGCCTAAACCAATGCTCGCTCGTAATTACAGAGTTTCGTGTCTTCGCCATAAGTCACATGCGACGGTCAGACTGGGTTTCGCATGTACGTACAGTATCGTGTGACTGCTAAATCCCATGTTTCACAACGTCTCTGTAGCCGCCCTCGGAGCCTCTGGCATGCTGTCAGTGACGTCGTTAGCCAGTCACGGGACGTTGATACACGGTTCACTTAATGATTTTGCTCAACCCCAGAGAATCTGGGTTGGTAAGATTCATGCATAGTCAGATAAGATGTGATACTTGCTGTTCAGCTCTGGCCGCGACCAGCCCGCCACAATTATGCGTTATTCGTACCAGGAAGTTTATATGATTACCTGTCACAGCTACAGTAAACTCCGGTAATGCGTCACGGGGCCAAATATCATGGCCTCGGCTTTTGCCATTGTGGCCACTGCCCTCCGCTTGTAAAAGGATATCGCCCTCGGACAACCGAGAAGCTGTAGGGTAACCGAGATGCCAAGAGAGGATAATACAGATACGCTACTGTAGCTAGATACTTTAGTTCTACAGTATTTCCGTGTTAGGTACCTGAAGGAAATCTCCCGAAACGATGATCAATGCTGCCAAAAATGACATAAACTTCTAGTTGATGATGAAATATGTCGAGATTGACAACATTTCAACAGCCGGAGCGGCGCGGAACTGAAGACGGGCGGCGGAAGCAAGGTAAACCCCACTTCTGGCCGGCGGACAAGTCCGGAGATGTGGCTGAGGCTGCAAGGGAAAAGTGCCTATTTAGGCAATGCAGCCGGACCTGGCTTGGATCAACGGTGCGCACTTGTCATTGACTAATAAAGTCGGTAAAGAATCGACTTATACAAACTGTTGAATATTACATCAGTTAGTCATAGCAAGAAAGACACTTTAGGCTTGGCATTATAGGGTTGCTAGTTGTATATTTCCCTGATTTTGCAATTTTTTAGTACTCTGGTGCCCGCCCTACGAGTGGTGCTTAAGTTCTCTAATTTTCGTAAGATGTTAGAATAATCCGAGAACTATCGCTAAAGGATGATGACTTACTAGCTGGATTTGATAAATAGTACTTAGAAATTTACCTAGAATAAGATAATTTCTGATGTCTGTAAATAGGTATGCTTGGCAAAAACTATCGCTTCTAATCTCTTGGTACCCAACGGCAGCGTATCCATGACGTTGACTATCAGAACTCGGCTCATGCTACAACCTCAGCGTCACTTTGACTTACAGCACACAGTGACTCAACGAACACGACATCGGTCCCCGGAAATGCCAAAGGTAAATCCCTGCTTCTTCGTCCCTTGAACAGCTGAACTCAACAGCAAAACTAATGCCGCTGATCCTGGGCAGTAGCAGTAGCAGTAGCAGTAGCTCGGACGGATAGACGTGGCTTGCAGATCTCCGCGTGGCTGTGCTCGCTTGTGGCGCCGAACCCCGCATTCCCGCATTGGGAGGCCTACGCTTAAGCATGAGGGAGAGCCGAGAGCCTCACTTGAAGCCATCATGCAAAACGTGGCACCAGCAACCGCTCCCTCGGGTTGAGGCTGGAGCCTTTGAAACGTCGATAGTTGCTTCTTTCAATATTATGGGAGTTGCCTAGTATCAAATTACCAAAATTAGTTACTACAGCTACTTAGTATCTAGGTACTGTCTTGGCTTTATCGCCTCGCTTATACACTACTCACTTACACGTACCTACACTTCAATACAACGACCATTGGCCACATGACATGGCCATGGCTCAAGCTTCAATGAATGCCTGGAAGTATGCCTTGGACTGCATTTCACTAGGATATCGCTCGGGCCTATTTCGTTCCCGAGCCGTTGCGTGGAGAAGGACAACGAATCCAACAAGTGCCGACGACGGATATGGCCAGTGACAAGAGGCTCTTTTATGAGTCGATGTCACTTTATTACTCAAACATGCGGTATTCAGGGGCTTGTAATTAATGCGAATTATACTACTAACCAAGGTACAGTACATCGATGGGGCTACGACTCTATCAAAGCCCCTTGCATTACCTCTCCCACCTCTGGAGAGATAACACCCAGTCGTTGATAGGATGACTACAGCATTACACACGGCTACAGAAAATCGCTTCTACAATACAGTACATACCTCTCCCCTGACTCCCACTCTCACTCTCACGCCCTTAGGTCTGCATCCACGCCGCGGGATATCCAATCCGCGAGGGCCATGATGGTGATCATGGGATTCACGCCACTCGCGCTGGGAAACACGCTCCCGTCTGTCACGTACAGGTTCTCCGTGCCCCAGGCCCGGCCCTTATCATCCACCACGCCATCGTCCTGGCTCGCACTCATCCGACACGTGCCCATCTGGTGCGCTGATCCCCAAGGTGCCGTCGGCGGCTTGTTGCCCACCTCGCGGAGGCGGCCGAGCCAGGCGGCAAACGCTGGGTCACTGGTCTCTGGGTCGGCTACTGCGTCCTTGGCCTCGAGGGCATGTTCCGACGAGGGCTCTCCGCTGCGGAGAAAGGGTTCCAGGCCAGGGAGCAGAGGGTGTATCTCGACTGCCCCCGTGACATAGCAGATCTTGGCGAGAGCCTCTACTCCTTGAAGAGTGTGGGCTCGGTCGTAGTCTGACGGAGTGTAGTCTATCCGAGGCCGGCCAGTTGTGGGATCCGCAAAGACGCTGCCTGCATCTCGGTCTCGGGTCAATGATATCCAGGCATTCATGTGACGATACTTTGTCATATGGAGTTTGGTGTCGAGGCCACTGACCCAGGGGAACTGGGAGAGGATTGTGAAGGGCTGGGTAAAGTTAGCAATGATTCGATACCGACATTGGCTCGCTACTTACCACCATGCATGTAGTCTCCAGTTTGGTCCCGTAGCCACCCCCGTCGACGTTATCAAATTCGGGAGAATAACTGGTGATGATGCCTCCCTCCCAAGGTATCGTTTCTTCCTTGTACACTGCCGTAACAAAGTTACAGGGATGAAGGTGTAGATTAGCTCCCACATGTGGGTTCTGGATGCGTTAGCCAATGTTATAGGAGTAATGCTGACAAGAAGACTAACAGTAATACCACTCTTCCTTAAGAGCAGCGGAGTCCATAACGAGCCAGTCGAAAGAACCACTTTCTTGGCCTTGATCACAACACGTCTCTTGACTCTCTCACCAGGAGTGTCTCTCGCTAGCCATTCTCCCTCGACACCAGTTGCAGTCTGTCCATTAGCATCAAACAAGACCTTGTCCACCTGAAATCCCTCCATGAACTGTGCCCCAGCCCTGGCAGCTTCGGGTAGCCAGCTCGTAGCTGGCCCTCGCTTCTCAGCCAGGCCACATCCCAGATGACACCGGCCGCAGAAGTGCTCTCTTCCACCTGTGTTGACAGGGGCAGGACTTGCCTTCCAGCCGAGCTTGCTGGAGCCGTTGAGGAGGACCTTGTTGCGGTGGTTATGGCGGATTTGATCAGTGCCAGCGCCCTGAAACTCCCACACGCGGTCTAGACACTCGTCGAAGGCGGTAGAGGTAAAGAAGGGAAGACCAGCATCTGCCCATTCCTTTCGCACAAAGTCTTGGGGCTTGAGACACACGCTCCAGTTGACGGTGCCTCCTCCGCCCCAGGCGCTGCCGGATGTCACGGTGCATCCGCTGTCTTCGGACACGAAGAAGCCTCCGTTGTCGAATAGATGGCTGCAGCCTGCGTCCTGAGGCATTGGGAGGTGTGAGGGCGGGTAGTGGTAGGCTTTGTCGACGACGAGGACTTTGTGGCCAGCCTCTGCTAGGTTTTTAGCAGAGACGCCTCCTCCGCAGCCGGAGCCGACGATGACGACGTCGGTCTCTATGACGTGTGTATCATCACCGGATTCGAGCTGGATAAAAGTATAGTCAAAGCCCTGCTTTTCTTGCCAGTCATTGGGCGTGTCTGAGTAGCCTGAGAGCTGTTTGAGGAGGGAGCTGGTTTGGGAATGTGACTTGAGGGCCAGCGCTGTGAGGGTTTTGGCGAGTGTTGTCCAGCGCTCGCGAGTCGATGTAGCCCATGACTTGAAAATGGCTTCACGGACGTGGGCAGGTTGGTTGTATATGGGTTGCCAGTAGCCGGTTATAAAGTAGCTGCCAGGGCGGGTACTTTTGATTACACGGTTTAGCTCTGGAGTAAACAATTGGCGGATATGAATGCTCACTCACGACATCAAACTCAATAGTCCAGCAAATCGTTTCTGTAGAGCTGGCGAAGTAAACGCGAGGGTCCTCACGATGTTGTCTCTGAAGCGATCATCATGGGCCGGACGGTCTCGGAGAAAGGCACTGATGTTGTCTCTGGTTGCGGGAGCAGCAAGAGACTTGATAGAGCGGTCGATGACACTATCAAACTCTTCATCAGGGAGCTGTATCTGGCCTTGCTCGTCGTCGACGGCAGCCTCTGAAGTGATGGAGGGCAAGACGCCGTCAAAGAGTGCAAAGAGGACGTCCCATTGAGTGGGAGTAAAGAAGTCATCTGGTGGAGCCTGAGGCAAAGCCGTGGCAACAGGTTCAGGTTGTGCAACATTCATCATGACCAAAGAGAAACAGACCTTGCAAGCCACGGGGATAATCAGACGAGCAAGATGACACAAACCAGAGACATGACATTTTTTATGTATCTGCTGAGTTACATTACATTTACCTAGGTACAGTGAGAGAGAAACGTTCTGTGCTACCCGACTGGCCTAGCCACAGTATCAATCAGATCACCAACAACTACCAACTAGATATACAGTTGCAGTAATTGATGAATGAGAAAATGAGGGGAAATACCCAAACAGGAATGGTTTCTTGACTGCAAACAAAATCACTTCCTCAGCATCTCACAGACTCTAAATCTTGTGATAATCGATCCGTATCCTCGTGAGGTTTAGGTTGCGAGCGACAGACATCTTTGGACAGGGATCACGAAGCGAGCAAGACAAGGACTCGGAATAGTCGGTTCCATTATTACTATGTATGTTTGCTTTTTCTTGCATTTCTAATAGTGTTCAATTACCAATTATCAAATCAATCATCACTTATCTACAGTAGATACCCAAATCTGCTTACCTATTCACATCTATCTCGTAACTAAATGGCCCAATCACATTGTCAAGGCGCAACCTGCATATGCGCCCTCTCAACTACCACCACACATTAACACAACGCAACACATCTAAACTGTCACTACAACTCTCAAACCACACACCCAATTACAATGGAAAAGGCCAGAATCTTACTCGTAGGCTGTGGAGGCATCGGCTGCATGGCCGCCCTCAATCTAGAATTCGGTGGCCGAGCTCAAGTCACGGCCGTCTTGCGTTCAAGTTATTCAACCGTCAAACAGCATGGATTCACAATCAACTCTGTCGATCATGGCCAAGTTCGTGGCTTTAGACCAACTGAGAGCATGTCACATTGCCATAAAAACCCAAAACTCACCAGCTGACCACGATATCAGTCCTAGCATCTGTACCTGATGTCTCCCAACCCGGCATCTCTCCCTTTGACTACATCATCTGTGCTACCAAGAACACACCAGATGTCTCTATTCCCATCGCTGATCTCATTCGACCTGCCGTCACCCCTGGCCATTCTACCATATTACTCCTCCAGAATGGCCTCAACATTGAGGCCCCTCTCTTTGAGGCGTTTCCCAACAACATCATTCTTTCAGGTATAAGCATCTGCGGCTCATCAGAGCCTGAGCCCGGAACAATCGACCACACGTTCCATGATGAGCTTCGTATTGGACCTTTCCGTAACGAGGATGCTGCTGCTGATCGAGCAAAGGATCTCGTAGCTCGATACAATGCTGGGGGGCGATGTACTTGTCACTACGACCCCAACGTCACCTTTTCGCGCTGGAGGAAGCTCCTCTACAATGCTGTATATAACCCAGTCGGGGCCTTGGCAAGCCTCGATACCGGTGATATACAGCTCTGCCCTGGTCTTGTCGACGAAGTTGTCAGACCAGGAATGAAAGAGATACAGGCCGTCGCAGCGGCGTATGGACAGGATGTTACGGACGAGATGATAGAAGAAACGATCACCACAGAACCAATTGAAGCTCATGTCCCGCCAAGCATGTTGGTGGATGTTCGAAAGGTAAGTGATTATCATCTGCTGCATTACGCCTCTTTATCACCTTACCTTATGCCTTACGACGAAATATGCTTGATATATAACATATGACAATATCCAATTTTCTTTCCTGACACACTTCCAGGGACAATACATCGAGGTTGAGAACCTCATCGGTGAGCCCTTACGAGCTGCCAAAGCCCGCCAAGTAGCAACCCCAATTCTACAAAACCACTACTCTCTTGCAAAAGGTTATCAATGGAAGATCAGGAGCAAGAGAACTACTTAAGAGAAATTTTGTATCGGAATAAGCATCTCATTATTTGTTTGTGGCAGCCCTCCGACTCAGTGATATGCACCGACTTCTATCCTAGACTCTAGTTGAAGGATTAGGCGGTATATTAAAAGTCCTGCTGCCGTCTATATAGTGTTACTAGTAAGGTGAGTGGTTAATGAGATCCTCAGAGCTATACATATTATAACATATCGTATAAATTCTGTTTCATGGATGTCAAATCCTTTACTCCATACTTAGAAATCATACTGATTATCCACGCCGGCTAATAAAAACTCAAGCACAGAGGGCACCGGCAGCATGTTCATCGCTTCGCCATTCCCGTTCATATCAAGGCCGTTGCCAACAAAGCCATTGACATACGCAAGTCCTTGTTGTTGTACACTCTGAGGGGTATCGGCATGTTGACCTAGGGCACCTCCAAAGTCGAAATTGAACCCATACGCAGGGCCACCCGCAATCTGATCTGGGGATGGCTGCAAATCTGTGGCTGCAGCATGGCCCATGGACCCCAGCGGATTCGGCCGTAGAGAAAACCTGGAATCATTGGTACCCTGGTTGGTATGTTGAACTGCTCGTTCACCAGAATCCTCGGCAGATCCCTGAGGATGGGTTCTGTCCCTTTTATTCCACATTGCTCTCTCTTCAAAGAGGCGCAAAAGACTCTTGGCATATATCCAATACTGAGAGATGTCGCGCAGAGTGTGGAGTAGTGAGTCAAATGTTCGTGACGACTTCGCGGCGATAAGGGGGTTGGTAGAGTTGAGTCCACTGGCGACTTGGAGCAGGCAGGTGAACAAAACATGTACCGAGGGTAGCCACAAGTCGCATAGAGTGTTTCTTGTACGGAGAGATTCAAAGATAGAGCTGATTGCATCGACGGCGTCCCTGCAGATGCTCAAATCTGCGGCAGGGTCTGGAGAAAAGTGGCCTGGATCCTGATGAGGTGGCGGACGGTGAAGTAAGATGAGGAAGTTGTTATACGAGAGATGTAAAATCGCTTGCCAGGTGTCCGGCTCGGGTAGAGACAGCTGAAGACTCGGCGGTAGTTGAGTTATGAACTCAGCAAGCTCTTGATCAGCCTGCTTGGTTGCCTCAGCTCGATCGGCTGCTGAGGCTCGCAGTGCCACACGCCGCCTCATAGCCTTGGAGAAGATGATGCACAGCTTGGTATGCTCAATGGCAAACGCAGGGTTTCCATGCGGGATGCCTTGGAAGTGGCTCTCGTCAAGCATCGGCGTGTCGGACTCGTCAAGATTTCTACCATCCTGTCAGTCAATGAGGTTTGTTAAGCCAGGGGTACTCACATGGCTAATGGCCGACCGAGAGAGGCTGAGACCATGACATCGAACTGAAAGACGCACCACCAGAGTCGAACCCATTGGCGTTTGTCCACGGTATTAAGAGTGGAAGAGCTTGTATCTCGGTGCATTCCCATTCCAAAGGCGGTGCGGGCACTGACACCTACCCAATGCCACGAGTTTGACACAATGTCTTCGAGGTTGTCACACTGCCAAGTCAAAAGCAGGGCAACTTGCAGATACGTCTCGCGGTGCTGCTCAAAGCGGCAGTCAAAGAGCATCTTGGCCCGGCGGAAGAAGACATAGGTACTGGTTCTGCAGTCCTCTCGGGTCGAAGACAGGACATGAGCACCAACGAGGAAAACGGCATTCAACAGGGGCAGTGATACTAGCCTGGGTACGTCTGAGCCATTATATCTTGTCATGAACTCGTCCTCGTCGACGATAGGAAACCCTCGATTAACGTGGACGAAATAAGCCCGGACAAGTTCATCAGCCAAGTCTTTAGGAGGCAGCCGAAGAGCTTCTTCTGGAACTTCAGGAATCTTACGAGCAAGTCGACGGCTCCCAAAGTGCAAGACATGCTTCTGGTCCGTCCTCAGTGCCCGGTGACGTACGAGATAGTTGAGGTTGGAGAATTCAGTACCGATAAAGTAGAGGCGCTCGGAGCGGGTGATCTCGCCTACTTTTGGCAGATCCTGGCCAATAAAATCAGCCAAGTTGCGATGGTCGTCTTCATTGTCGGCGTTGTCGTGCATGGTAGAGGGGGAGTCATGATAGTTAGTCCTGTTATCGATGGACGAGCTAGGGCGAGGAATTGGGTCAATGGCATCTTCTGGCCAGAAACCTGCTACATTTGGCGTTGCAGGTGCTGTTAGGCATTGTTGGCCACGCTGACGAGGTTGAAGGGGAACATTAGTACGAGTTGCGGATGCACGAGAGGATCTTGTCTTTTTCTTTTCGTAGATTCGGCAGTTGGACTTGTTTTGAGATTTGCAGTGGGAGCAAGGAATTCCTTTTTCGAGGATATCACAGCGAACTTTACGCTCATGACATGTTATACATGCTCTTCCGTCTATAAATCAATTAGTTGATATTAGGGGTTGAAGGTATCACGATCACCTACTGGTCCTCGTGCGAGTGGCAACCTGTCGGGCGCTGCTGGCTGTAACTGTAGCGTCACGCCTTTCGGGAGACATGACGAATGCGCCCTAGTCTGACCGATATTTCAATGCCACTTTGCGCTGCAAAATTTCCGATAAACAGACTTTTTTTTGTATGTCTTTGTTTGGATGACTATTAACAATAGATGGCTCCGTCTCGGAAGTTGGATAAAAACCGAGTTCCGTGCCCCACTTTGGATGACAGAAAGAATCTGACTACCTCAGGTTGAGATAGAGATTATACGAGCAATTGCATACGTAGTCCTTATTCTATGTAAAGAAAAAGCTGCAATACACATATTTGGAATGGTAAGTATTAGGCTAGATTCCTCAATTGGTTTGTCAAATTATTAGACAATGCGTAATGAGGAAGCTGTTACTTAGGTCTCATAAAGAGTAGTCTCATTTTGTCTGCCTCCCAGGCTCGGGAATTATATCCACGCCTTCGGCAACTTGGACCAATGACAGCTTCAGACTGACTTATACAGCAAAGTCCGACGCCCTTCTGTCGAGTAATTGATTATTCACAAAGAAAGAGTCAGAAGGAAAGAAAATATTGTTCAACTGATATCCACAGTGGAAACTCTTGTGGAAATGGCTTGTAGAATAATGCAAGTATAAGACCCAACCGAGTCAACCTACAACCCAAGGACACTCCCCTCTATAGATATTGTAATACAATACCAAGTTATATCAAACATGGGTACAGACAACACCCAAATCTTTGGCAATGATGCCACAAGAGAAAACAACGCATTCGTTGATGTCGAGGACAGACAAGACTCCTCGGACGAGTCCAACTGCTCCGATATCGAATTCCAAGATCCCCTCAAACTCTCTCCCATGAGAAAATTACACATCGTCATTGCTGGCTTCACCTGTACCTTCAATGGCAACTTTGGATCTTCAATGCCTTCAGGCGCTCTCGACATCATTGCCGAGCAGTTCAACGTCACCAACCCTGTTCATCTCATCCTCCTCAACTCGCTCTACATGGTCGGATACGTCCTCGGCCCTCTCCTTTTCGGACCCCTCAGCGAGTACATCGGCCGTCGTCCTGTTATGATCGGTACATATCTGGGCTACCTCGGCTTTATGCTCGCCTGTTCTGGAGCTCCCAACTATGTAGTCCTTCTCGCCTTTCGGTTTCTCTGTGGCATCAACGCTGCAGCGCCTACAACCGTGATAGGAGGGTTATACGCAGATATTCTAGACGACCCTTCGGCTCGGGGCGACGCTCTTGCTCTTTACATGACCGTCACCACCATAGGTCCTCTGATCGGACCTATCATCTCGGGCTTCTCGTCCTCAATCTCCTGGCGCTGGCCGTTTTGGATCGCTGGCATGATGGCAACTGCAGGCCTTCCCCTTGTCCTCACCATCCCAGAGACTTATGCCCCTGTTCTCTACAACAACGCAATCAAAAAGCAACTCAAGTGGAGAAAGAAGCAGAACAAGAAGAACAGGAGCGAGTCTAGTGATCAGGATACGCTAGAACTAAAACCTTTCAACGTCCGCAAGATCTTCCTTCGACCCATGAAGCTCCTCTTTACCGAGCCTATCCTCGCCAGCACTTCTGCGTATCTCACTTTGGCGTATGCTGTCTTTTATCTCATGTTCCAGGCATATCCTCGTGTGTTCCAAGGCAAGTAAATTCTCCATGTTAGTCCAGTACTTGGATGATCTAACCGTTGATTAGGCTTCTACGAGCTATCTCCAGGAATGGCAGGGCTGGCATATATTCCTCGTAAGTCCCGTCTTGCAAATTTACACAGTTAATTACTGACATGGTATTTTCGCAGTGTGTATTGGTGTTGTAGCGTCTCTGTTCGTCTTTATGGCATTTACTCGTTACCATAACAAACAGACAGCTGCTGGTGCTACATGGACCAAGAACCACATCTACAGACGACTTCCCCTTGCCTGCATTGCCTCACCTTGGTATGTCCAGCCCAACCCTCAATACTTCATTGTGCTAACCCGTCAACTACAGCATGGTTGTTGCCCTGTTTTGGCTTGGCTGGACAGTCTGGCCTTCAGTGTCTCCTATTGTCCCTACACTTGGAGGCATCTTCTTCGGGTTGGGCTTCCAGTTGGTCTTTATGGGCATGACAAACTACCTCACAGACGTATTCAGAGACTCGTCAGCGTCTGCTCTCGGCGCAGCCAGCATGATGCGGTCCATCGGTGCTGTCACGTTGCCTCTCGCCGCCGACAGCATGTACGGCAACCTAGGAATTCATTGGGCGCCTTCGGTTCTGGGGTTCATTGCCCTGGTAATGGGAGTAATCCCTTTTGTGTTTATCAAATATGGTGATCTTCTTGCTCGGAGCAGTAAGACGGCCAGGGAGGCATTCGCCATTCAGGACTGAGCCATGATATATGCGGGATGATTTTAGATGTGACGATATTTATGACTTGATATCATGGATTAACAACAAGTTAGATTTGGGGAAACTTGGACAGGGTCAACTAGATTGGGATCAAGAGGGGTAGAATAGAGTATAATGCTTAATCTAACTTGGTAATATTTCAAACCATGTCCCTTGTCTCTCCAGCCTTATTCACAGCTGTGAACACTACAGGCATTGCTCAATTTTATTTTTATATACCTTCTATAATTAATTTAAAAAGTAACCACAAGCAACTATAAACTTCCAGCATACTTCCACATCACATTCCACAAGTTTAGGTCTTCTATTTCGTCCAACTTGCGTAAAAATCATCTTAAAACATTCCGCCCAACCACGCCAGAACTCCCCGCTTAGAGTTAAAATCAAGCCATCTGCTCAATCGATGACCATTCTAGATCTTGCCCTTCACTAGTAATCGGCCACTTGCGTTATATGGCGCCGAGAATAACAGGGGCACGTCTGTCAAGCTTCGGAAGCTTTGACCAATCGCCTTTTAGAGCTACTTTTTCGGCATTTAATTACCAATACTGACAGAGGCCAAGGACTTACATCCATCCATTGCCATTGTTCTATGACTTCTATGGATATCCTCCACAATAGACAGACATTGCTGATCGCCGACGTGGATCTAACCAGCGCAAAACATAGAGCACATGTTTTTCATCAAGAATAAGAGACATTGCATTGTTGCTTCAAAGTGCCATCATCATTGAATACGATAACTCGTGTGACAGCGTGTGCGTGCGTGTGCGCGCAATCATAATCTCACAACACACACATCCCTACTATTCGACAAACACCTAACTCAACACCCGCATCCTCCTATACCATATACCCACAAGACGACCAAACAAGCCTTTCACGCGCCCTTTCCACCATGACTGATTTTGATACATTCCCTTCGTCACCGTTCCAACCTTACGCCAACGCCAGTAGCCCTCTCCATTCCCAGTTCCTCGCTCCGGTAAAGATGCTCCTCGACCGAGGATGCTTCCTTGATCTCAGTCCCAGACATCCGACTAAACCCTCTCGCGATGCAAGCCGCATACCGGCCTGCCCGCTAAGCCCCCATTTCATCGGTATTGTACAAGTATATACTGCAATCATTAGAGCAACATAGTCCGACTCCTCCAAAAAAAAAAAAAAAAACCTATACCCAGCCATACCAATCCATACAGGCCCGGCTCACCCAGCTGCTAATCGATCGACACCTAAAGAAAGACGACGTTGCCGTTGGGTTCTCTTCTCATTCCTGGCTGACGAGTACTGTGATACCTCCTTCACCCAGTTGTGTCCGCCGTTGACGGCGAGTTCGTGCCCTTATGCCTTCTGAAAAAAGGAAAGTCCTTCATTCTGAACCTGCTCGTCTTCTTCCGCAGCGACTTGCCCTCGGCCTTGCCAATGCTGCCACCTGTCGTGCTTGCATCAGATCTCGTCTCGTCATCGATTGGTGAACCGTCGTGGCGAACCGTTCCTGAACTTTCTTTCAAGCTCGCCGAGTCAACGTTGATCTTGGGGATGCCCATTCCATGCTCAGCCGACTCTCTGCTCACGATACTCGTACCCCGTGTGCTGGGTGACATTGGCATCTTGCCTGTTGTAGCGCTCGTCGCTTGGGAAGCCCAGTCTCCTGAGTAAGCCCCGGATACGCTTCCTTCAGTGGTCTCGCTCGATCGTTGTTTCGCTGATGGCACTGATTTGCCGTCTGGGTAGCTGTCTCTCCTGTTTTGCGTTTGAAATGGGTCGCTGTTCGCCAACTCTCTTACGGCGTCAAATGTTGATGCTGAGCCGTTAGATTCCTTGTGTTCCCCAGCTGTACCGTTTACAGATGATGGCCCCATTGTCTTTTGGCTATCGGCCGGCGATAGATCCTGCGTTTCCGAGTGTGGCATGGGTAGCTCACCGTTACCCACTGGTGTCGTGTCCGAACCTCGATCTGCTATCTCCTGAAGCGGTGTCACAGTCCTTCTCTCCTCTTCTTGCGGTACCGCGAAGCTCATAGTCCTTGGCGAGAATGTACCTTCTTTCAGAAGACGCCTCCGAATTGGATCATCAAAGGGCTGCTTTTCTTTTTCTTGCTGAAGCTTGAGCTCGAAGAGACTCTTATTCATCTCGAGCTCGTCGACAGTATACTGCATGGCGGGCATGATATCCGCGACTCCTTGAAACAGAGGTGTAGCGAAAAGATTCATAAAGCCGAGTTGGCCTTTAGCCAATGAAGTCATGTCTTGCTTGGGCGGTGTCATTAGTGATGATGGAATGCTAAGCTCACTTTCCATTGACGCCTGTCGTGAGAATTCCTCCGATAGGATGTATGTCCATTTCAGCGCTATTTCGTGATTACGAGCCTGGCATCCAGATATTAGTTTCCAAACCTGACTGAATTGATGATAAGGATTCAACATACCACATTGCTGATGTCAGCGCATTTGATTAGTAGCGAGCAAGCCAAGGATTTATTCTCCTCTAATTGTCGACCGTTCCAGCCATCCGTGCTATTGTTCACCTGCAGTCGCTCTTGAACGTCCCCAAGCTTCTTCATATAATCAAAATGCAAGCCCATATCAGTAGCCAAGATGGAGCTAATCATGAGGTTACGCATTTTGGTGTCTTCGAAAGCTGAAGGCCAATATCGTCGGAGAATCTGTGAATAGGCTGCGCAATGAAACGATTCCAGAACAGATCGGTCGTTGTACAGCTGGGCGAGTGGCGCGTTTAGTGTTACAAGAAAACCGTTGTTTACACCCGGATGGCCAACGTCGTGTCCAATGGCAGTGATGAGGAGCGTCAATGCTTCGAAGGGAGTGATGAGGGACGCCATTGGTGATTTTTCTGGCATCGCCCGGGCTTCGGTACCCGAGGGGTAAGGCGAGAGGGAACCGATGTGCACCAGAAAGTTGAAGGTAGCTTGCAGGACATCCACAACATGGCGGAAATTGTGATATGGGACGAAGCTGTTGTATGCAGCACGGCAGGCAACGAGGAAGCTGATTAGTTGGTCTACAGTTGGGTCAGTATGTGGCCAGCCGGCACCAGTCCAAAACAGTGAAACGTACCTGCGTGTATCCGCCACCTCTCGAGTTCTGGCATGGCCAAGGCATGTCTAAACATATCCATGGCCGCCACCAATAACTCATCATCGGTGAATGAATGAGCACAGAAGCGCCAGCTCCCTATTGCGTCAGCAATGGCAGCCTGCCTTTCAGACGAGACAGCCACATGAGCATTGTTTATTTGGTCGTCGCTGGTGCCTAGGCGGCAGATCCCCTTCATCAGTCCGGAAACCATAGCCTCACGAAGATATGCAAACGGTTTCTCTTCGTTTACACCCACCCAAGACCGTTTTCGACCTTGCCTAATTTCCAACAAGGTTGATTGCTCCTTGGCAGCATCCCTGTGAGCCCGATAAGCGCAAATTTCCAGACTTGCGATACATTTGGGACTCATGGGGCATATAATGACGTCGACGGCCCCAAGGTCTAGACATCGCCTTACAAGTTGACGATTCGTGTCGAGCGTGCCCAGCGAGAAAGGTTTCAGCTCAACGGCACCGTCCGTCATTTGACCATTGGTGGATGAATGTACTGCCTCGGAACTGTTGATTACCGGAATCGGCACGACGAGTTTGGATAGGCCACGCAAATGAGCTTCGGTAATGATCTTTTGTAGCAAGCCCAAGCCGTATAAATCCTCGTCGGGAGTGTGAATAGCGATATTCTCATTGGATGAATTGCAAGAGGGAGATGGCGATGACGACCTTTTTCGTGCCTCAGAGCCTGGGTCATCGTGTGGAGTGTCAAGCAGCACCAGAGTTGGCTTAAGATCTAGCATTGATCCTTCCTGTAATTCGAACAGTTTCGTCAAGCAAGCACCTCCGGATGCGCAAACATGGACTGAACCGAGTGTTAGTAAACCGAGAACTGATTCATGTCGATGTCATGCTGAAAGAACGAACCATCACCAAAGGCATCCAGTAAAGGCTGTACAACATGACGAGCTTCATCCGTTGCCAAATCGGATATGCCATGTTCAGACATAGCGCTCATCAATCCATCGTGGTAGACATTGCGATTGACGTAGATAACATGACAAGCGGCGCGGTCCATGGTGCTCATGGAGAGCTACCAGTCTCGCGACTGGAGCACCGTAGCCCTTCGGGCAGTTTAGAACTTGTGCCAAGATATGGGGATTGTCGTGAACAAAATAGCCTCACGAAATGCCGGAGACCAGGTTATCTTGCAAACCGAGCCAAGCAGTATTCAAACGTTGAGTGCGAGCAGCAGGTGATCGAGTTTCGAGAGATGGTGGTTGGGATACGCAGCGATCGCGAAGCAGCCCAGCAAGATTGGCTCAGCAGCTGCGGGACATTCGAGCCGGCGGGGAGGAGGTTGCTTTCGGGGACAGGAAATTGAAACCCAAATATCGACTTATGTTGAAGCTCCCGTATGCGACGTTGATCGACTCGAGGTGGTGATTGAATGAAGTCGGTTCGGTGGTACAAGAAAATGGTGTTTTCCGTCTGGGAGGGTCGGACAGGCTGTCAGACTGGCGTCGCGGCGGCGGGAGCTGTCGGCAGGCGACAGGGTTCGTACAATTCGAAAATGAAATCAAGACTGAGGGGCGAGGGGTGGATATTAGCTGGAGAGTCGAAAATAGCGTGCCGAAAGAAGACGACGTTGTGAAAGTAGCGAAGCAAAAATATGACGAGGAGAGGGATTTGCAGATGATGGCGCAGGAGGGAGAAGCGCGATGTAGAGTAGAGGTACAGCAAGGTACTACCTAGGTAGGTATTGTCAATGGAGGGGATAAGAACCCAAAACTGGACTGGACCGAGATGGAAAGAGCCACCAAGGAATGACCAGGGAGGGGATGGAAAGAAGGACAAAAGAGACAGGAACGTTGTTGGAGTGAGTGAGTGAGTAAGTAAGGATGGGATGAGATGAGATGAGATGGAGGGACTGGATCGCAGAGCAAGCCTCAGGTACACACTGAGTTGGGTGCTAAGATGGAGCACGCGTGCGCTGGAACAATGGTGTCAGGGCATTGAAGGCATCAGGGCCTTGGCTTACCTTGCGTGCAGGTACTGGAGGTACAAGCTACCTATGGAACCTACGCTACTGTATGCAGTGCGAGACCTGCTTAGCGGGAAGCAGAAGGTGTCTGATCCCGGTCGGAGAATGGAAGGACTAGGGAAGGATGAAGGAAGGCCCAGAAGAGGGCAAGGGCACCGACGGTCGCGGTAACCGGGTCCGGGGGAGGAGGGAGAAGATCTGCGAGCGTGGCTGCAAGCGGAGGAGCGATTGCGATGCGATGCGATGCGATTGTAGCGCAGCGCGGACGGGGGCTGGATGGGTACGACGTGACGACAGAGCAGAAGGGAATAATTGGAACAGGAGGTTGAGATAAGGTAAGGTAGTAAGTGGTAGTAGGTCACTTGAGTTGATTAGACAAGAACCAGGTACCTTGAATGGTAAAACGAGATGTAGGTAGGTAGAGGGAAGAAAGAGAAGCGAAGTGAAGTGAAGAGGGAACGAATGGCTGCACAGCACGCGCAAAGAGACACACAGAGAGAGAAAGAGGCTGACTCAAAGCCCAGATTGAATTCAGAGCAATGAATGGGAGAGAGCCTTTTGGCAGCCAGCCAGCGCTCAGGCGATGGGCGACCCAGGACTCGAGAGGTGGAGCGAGGCAAACCATAAGCTAAAGCGAGACCGGGAGGAGTGAGAAACGGAAGATGAGACAAGAAAAACCCAAGACAAGGCGAGGCGAGACCAAAGGCCAAGAGATCCAGAGACAAGCAAGTAGAGGCGGGAAGCAAGCCTGGCGCCGGCAGTCGAGTTACTCGAATAGACTGACAACTACCTTAGTGGAACGATTTGCCGTGAGGTCGGCGCGAAAGACGTGGAGAAGGGGAGCAAAGACGGCGAGTCAGATGCGACCGGATCGAGGGTCGACTCGTCGAGTCGAATTGGTTCAAGGAACGGATTCAGATAAGAGTCGTCTGTTGGTCTGTTGGGTGGGAATTTTTCTTGGAAGGAGAGAAATGGATCGATGTGAGCGAGTGAAAGAGAGACGAGAGGGGAGGATTTAGTGAGGTCTCGTCTCAGAGCCAAGGGGGACCTAGGTGTAAAAAAGAGACCTAGTCCTTGCCCACCTTCTAAAGCAAAAATCCATTCAGTTTTAGTTAGAGACCTTCCCTTGGGGGACTTTACAGGGCTTGTTACAGGGCAGATGCTGTGCTGTGATGTGATGGATGCCCAACAATGGATGATATTTCTTTTGTTTCTATCTAATGGGGGCAAAAAGAAAGAAGAGAAGAAAGAGATAGGAATTATATGAATTAGGAGCAAGGAGCATTTAGTTGAGCAAGCTAGGAACTGAAACGATTAAAGGACTATAGAAGTCAAAGCTGATGACGCAGTTCTTACAAAGACTTGTCCGACGTCGAGACAATCCGCTGTTGTTTAAAAGGTGAGGACCTGCTTTTGGTTCAAGCAACGACACACAATCATCTTGGGTCATGGCGCAGTTGACACAGATATAGGTATTTCAAGTAACAGCAGTCCCAACTAAGGTGTTGGTTGAGACAGACGAGATGAAGCCATCATGTATAGAGGCGAGCTTGCTAAGAAAGAGACTTGGAAGTTTACGGGTGTGCTATCTGGGCTGGGCTGGCGCGGGGAGCTTGAAATGAAACCGTCTGGACATCAGGGTCATAGCCCCAGCGAGACTGTCCAAGTTTCAATCAATGGCTGACAGCTGCCACCGTAGGGTTACTATTCTGTGCTGTGCCGCCTGCATCAGGGTTACCTAGAACCTCTATCGTGAAGCATTCTTGGGCGTGGTTCAAGATCGTCGTGGCAGGGCAGGGCAAGGGAACGTGCTTGCAACGAGCCGAAGACGCGAGGCACCAAGGCAGCGTCAAGGATAGTTCAGGGCCCACCTGGTGCTCCACCCCACGGACATGGATGGGTTGGGATCTGGAGCCAATTGCGTCGTATCTGTCGTGTAAACCATCAGAGATGACAAAGGAGAAGACAGTGGCTTGCTTTGAATTCTTCTGGCCGCCTTCGAGAATCTGGAACTGATCACCGCCCCCATAATAATGAGGCAGGGGTGCATGGAGGGCTGCAGCGCAAAGGGGAACCAAAGAATCATTCTCGAAGGAAGCACAGTCTCAACATACAGTGCATCTCAAGGAACTGGTAATACGTAATACTAGGTACACTTGTCGAACATCTAGATGAGTGTTGTGGTGTCTGTAAAAGACTCTGCCTAATAACAGAAAGCCTTACAGCAGCCGTTCTAGATATAACATCCTTGTCCGACGGCCAAGCCCGCGTCATGTAAGTGCATCGGGCACTGTCCAATAGAAGGTTTCGTTTTAGTTAGGTGAGCTGCAAAACAGAAGAAGCCTTTTAGTGACCACGCAAGAACTCCACACAGTTAGCAAGCAATCTAGACACTGTAAGCTCTTACCTTGGTTGAGAGTTGGGTCCAGTTAGCGAACCCAGTGCAATGGAGTTGGGTACCTTAGCCTGTGGGGGACATAAAACTCAGGAATACCAGGTAATATCTTGGATTTTAAAATAATATGTATTTTTATATCAACTCAAGGTTCTAACAAGAATTTATAATAAAGACTTATCTTTATTGATAGTCTACTTAGTAGTTCTACAATAAGCTCTATAGATACTTTAAAGACTGCAGATATATCAGTAAGTATCTAGGTATGAAGCAAATAAGGTAGTACTGTGTTTTTTGTCCCTCACCAGAATGGGTACTCTGAAAGTTCCATAATGGCGTTGGAGGGGCATGAAGTCCACGGAGCCCTTCTGCTAAACTGCGCTGCAAGCTGTGATGCAGGCAGTGACAGGGAAGGAATACGTAAGGGAGCTTCCTACCTAATGGATGCATTGCAGCATTAGTTAGGTGGGTGCGTATGAGGTAGGTTGCACCGGGGAGGCCTTTCCGTGCAGGCAAGTGCAGCGGAGGCCAGCCCAGAACAACCTAACTCAAGCGACAGCGGGAGTGAATTACAACCTTGAATCATCACCATCGCCATCACCATCACCATCACCTACCAGCTGTTGCTTCCTGGTATGTTACAGTATGTTATCGAACCATCAATATTCGCATCTGAGATTCAAATCTTGTTACCATGGTGGCATGGCCTACAGTACCAGCCCCTCCACTAACTCTTTCGGTACCTTATTTTAGGCCAATCGTCTCCGCCTTCATTCTTCAACTCCATATTCTGTCTCGCCCGTCCATTCCCATCTCCATCGCCCCATTCCATCACCATCCGCATCCGCCGTAGGCTCGCTGCTCCGCACTGCACTGGCTCAAAACTCTCCCCGCCTCTAATTGAGGCTACCCAACGACGAGGTACGCAACAGCTACGCTTTGGGTATAGAATGACCGAATGCCGGCTGACACGAGGGTTATGGTGATGGGAAGAATGAAGTTCTGCTTTATTCAACGTTTGTTTGATGCCCCACGTTCACTCGAATTCTCCAGCTCACTTCCATAGCCCAAGACCCTGGCAGCCGCAAATCGCTACGTACACAAGCTTTCTGGTTTCCATAAACTGTGCCGAAAGTGGCAAAGTACTTACTTCACTGCTCTACTGGATACCAGACCAGGCCCGTCCCTTTGGATGCCTGCTCTAAGGAAAGATGGACAAATTGACCTTTATAATGGCCCTTTGCGCGATGGCCATACTGAACAGTTCGAACAGCGAACGACAATAACTTCCCGGAGAACCAATTGTGCGCTTTAAATGAGAGTTTATGTCATAGCCATGACGTTCATGAGCCTTAAACCTAAACCTCAGCCCCTCAGAATGAAGAAAACAAAAGAGATCTCATCTTTATCGCTAACTTATTTGATGAACTACTCCACCTACCAACCAATAACTCCCGAGCCGAGGCACAGCAACCAAGCCTGATCACTTAGACTTTGAGCACCCCACAGAGTCACCGAGTAGTGCCCTGCCCTGCCCTACAACGGGAGTTGACTCCTTTTCTTGATCAGCCCCTGATCGAGCTGGAGGTCTCGACTCTGAATGCATATCTTACTCTCGTTCCTGGCTGGGCTCTGGGCTGCCCAGTATTGACGCAATTCCTACCAGTTAAAGAACATACCGCTCCGGCTTCAGTGCTGCATCGATCGTGACTGGCAACGCGCCGACAAAAGGCTTCCACGAACCTCTCCACCTAAGGTCGCGGAAGCGGGTCTCGAGGGCCTAAAAGTATCTCACGGACCAGCGAAGACAAGATTCTATTGTCGCCAATTCATAGCTTTTCAGTTGGACTTGATCTTTCGATGCAACCCTTCTCTTATCGGAATGGGCAGATTCTAGACCTTCGTGGCCTCAAAAGATTGCCTGGAACATCTATACTTGAGAGGACGATCGAGGCTGGATAAAATGTTAAGCCCTCGGCCGAAAGTTCGTCGCTGGCAGGTCCACAGCTAACCCAAGAAACAACCCATGTCAAGTGTTCAAACAAGTGACCTGTCGTCAAATACAACATATCTGAGATGGATCAGATATATCATAAAGAACCAGTGTGCCTATCTACTGACCTCAGCTATGAGACCACTTGCTTCTTATCCATTAGTTGTAATGCACCTTGGGCGCCCTCAATTCAGCGGCCGCTCCCCTGCCTCTCTTTCAGTCCGCTTGGGTGGAGTGAGATCGCATCAAGCAGCAAGATAACAGGTTGGTTGGTTATCGAAGACTTGCCCCAAGCTTGGATGGAAAAAGGAAAGCCCTTGCGTTCCACTCTCTATCCATGATCCCTTCACCTTGCATAGGTGAACGCCAAGAGAAGCTGTTTTTAAACTATCTACATACAGCATCTAAGGACTTTTACCCCGAAGATGATGCTTAATTAAGATCTGGGGCGCTGGACTTCTGTTTTCTTTTGTGCACATATTTCAGTGCCCCTGTATCCAACAACCACAAACGTTGCTGAAGTGGACTTGACCAGGGGGTTTCAGCTGGGGAAACCATGCCAATCCTGACTGCAACGTGGAGATGGCGACATCGAGTGCTCCAGCTTTACGGAGTGACAAGGACTCGGCGCTGTCGGTTGAGCTCCGTGCCGTAGGTATGAGCTTTGTATCTGACTGTTCTGAGATCCGAGTGCGCTGGACCTCGTCCGTATCTAGGCGTCGCGAGCTAACATGTTGGAACATGCATAGATGTCAACGAGAAGCCATGGTTTCGTGCCGACCTCAACATTAATGTCGTAGAGAATTGAAACATCGATGAATTAATACGCATGTGTTCCATTGGTCCGAATGGCTTGGATGTTACAAGTAACACTACTACTACATGTAACACATGGATAGTAACGTTGAAGACTTCCATCCTAGAGTATCGCTTGGGAGACTATCCATTGCTCTGCCAGTCTTTGCTTAAACTATTTGTATAAACACCTCTTGGCCCTTTCAGGTCGGTTCAACTGAACATGCTTGATGCAAAAGAAAACCAAACGCCGTCTTCTACCTGTCAACCCGATGCGAGACGCGCGGGGACAGTGAATATGTGCCATCTATTCCACTCGTCGCTTCTTTCTATCTACACCTCTCTCAACACGTCTTGCACATGTTTGTTTATACCAGGTCATCTTCTCATTCTCGTATCGTGCACGTTTCTGCCGTTTCCTCATGTCTAGACAGACTCGTCTGCCATATGTCGTTATGACCCTGGGCCGCTTGTGGTTCGACTTTGGACAGCCGTCCTACTCGGCCTTGGTTCCCTTCTCGCTTCCAAGATGGATCTCGGCCACTTCATTCGAATCTTGGTCGCTCTCTGCCGCGGCTGGCACGTCAACCACGTCCTTACTGTCCCACGAAGCGTTCTGGATATCTGCCAAAGTCGCCTTGTGGGGGGCCGAAGACTCAGACTCGCCATCTCTTGAATCGTGGCCTGTCATGACTGTATCGGGATCGTCGAACTGACTGAGGCCACGCTCATCAGCTGAAGAGTCCAGCTGCACGTCATCAGAACCAATATCCGCAGCTGTAGAATCCTCAGCACCACTATCGCCCAGGCCCTCAAAGTTCCAGCCCTGGGTCAGAAGCGACTTGCTGTTGTCCAATTGTTGGTAACCCCCTTTGACATCCACACCCTCATCTTCAACACTGTCATGAATGCTTTGAGCGTGATGAGGACCCTCGTATGGCGGAGGGTCGTTTTCGTCGTCGTCTGGACCAGCTAAAGAGGTGACAGTGACTCTATCCGAACCACGGTCTGTCTGACGGCGAGTTGCTGCGGCTCCGATCCCAGCGCTCGACAACCCAGCCAGGGAGGAACCCTCGCCGAGACGCTGACCTTCCCCCGCCTCTCCATCTTCTTCTTCTGAGTTTACTTCACTATTCCTGTACTTCTCAGAGATGACTCCGAACCGCGATCCGCCCAAAGGGGCACTCGAGCGGCGGCGATAGAAGAGTAGGTATGCAGCTGATGTGATACACGATGAAGGATCTTGTACATGGCTCACGGACGAATCTGTTACTTTGTTAGTTCCAGGGAGTTACAATGGAGGGGGGTTGTAGACATAGGATCACTCACCATTGTAGTTATACCACCGTCCGTCAACAAAATTCTTGGCGTAGGCAGTGTAATGACCTCCACCCAGGCCACCGTAATGGTCGTCGACGGCAATCAAATCGTAAATCTCATCTTTGCCTTCCTCCTTCTGAATAACCCTTGTGGTGAGGTCTAGGCCCTCGATGGGGAAGTCGACCATGACATCCAACTTGTCTCGGCGGTATCCAGAGCTGCTGAATCGCTTAAGATGAGCGACAAGAATATCTGGTGATTTCCAAAGATCAAACTTCTTGCTAGCTCGTCGATGCTCCTTGCAGCGGGGGCAGTACCACATGTCCTGCTCAGAAAGAATCTCGGCCCTCTCAAACTCGTCCAGGCACTCTTCAAGAGTGATACCACGTGTGCGGCGGTGCTGTCTCCTTCTTTGGCTAATCTTAAGAGCAGAGTCGTTGAGGGTATCCAGTTGGTGGAATGTGGCAGCTCCTTGTTCATCTGAGGGAGTTTGCAGAGAGCCACCGAACACCTTGTCCCAGGTCTCCTCGCTCCAGTCTATGACAAGCCCTTCACCAAGGCGGATGAGAGGACCGCCATCGGCGACAGCAGGAGGCATGGGCTGGGGCTTGACGTTAGGTATTTTGTTCTTCTTTTCTCGCGCATTTCGTTCCCAGCGCTTGTTGCTCTTCTTGCCATATTTCTGAGCCTTGAGCTTCCTTCTGGCTGCGGGTCCCATTTTTGACGGGCGTCCATTGAATTGCTTTCGTGTATTAGCGGCGTTGTTAAGTGAGAATCTAACAGAAGAACTTACTCGTGGAGCTTGGACCTCGTCCTCCTCGCTAGATTCTTCTGCCATTCGGGTTTGTGTGGACTCGGCCTTAGGACTCTCGTTGTTGCCCTCGTCCTCGTTGCCCGAGAGTGTACTGCTGTCATCCTCGCGGCTAGCAGTATCTTCGTCATCCTGGGGTGGCTCAGGAATACGGTCTGATAACTTGGGCAAGTCCCGGTTGTTATCAAGGCTGGACCAGCCTGTTGGCACGCCGGTTTTGCCGTCATCAGAAAAATAGCAGAGATCAAAGAGGTTTTGAAGTTCAGGGTCCAGGAAGTCATCTGGGTTGATATACTTGGGCCGCTTTAAGTTGAAACGCTTCAAGATCTGGGGCTGATGAGGAAGGGCGTCGTTAGCGTCATTGGCATCCTTCATCTGCACATCTACCATGTCATCCTCGCCTTCAACCGAGTTGGCAACAACCTTACTATCACCGGATGAGTCGGCATCTGACGCAGACGTAAGAACCGCCTCCCCGTCCGGGTTATCAGAGTTTTCCTCTTGGTTATCTCTTAGCTTGGACCAAGTTGAGAAAGTAGAAATCTTTTCCAGGACTTTTCGTCGAATGGTATCGATGTTGGAGGCTTCCTCCCTGGTGAAGCACAAGAAACTCGGCGGAGCCAGACCTTCGCGACCACGCCCATAGGACGAGGGGAATCGGTGGAACACTGGGACTACCAGTCGCTCAGTCCGAGGATCAGTCCATTCTTCGGCTTCGGGAGGAGTGTCGACATCTAGCATTGAGCGAATTTTCTTCGGTAGTGGTTTATATGGCCAGTTGGTAGGGGCCGACTCCAGCTCGTGGAAAGTAGCGAGATCCGATCTGCCGATCTCTTCACCAGCATCCTGAGTGTTGTCATAGAGCTTAAAGAAGCGATCCCTGTATTCCTCTCCGCCCATAAGTCGCTCCGCGGGAACACCTGTTCGAACCGAGATGAATTGTTTGAGTTGTTCAATAGAACTGTGTTTCGGCAACTCAACCTCAATCATAACGGGCACATCATTGAGGGGCAAAAACTTGATCGTAGCAGACCATACGTTCTCAACGGGGAGAGGAAGGGTCAGGTTATTGAAGGGGTCGAACGTGATGCTGATCTTGCCACATTCGGGACACTTCAGGGTTGACTTGTACAAGCCTGTGAAGAGGTCGGCAATGACAGAGTCGTCTCGGCGTCGAGTGATATCCCACACCTTATCTGCCATTTCCTTGATAGCCTCTGGGTTGTTGATCATGTCGTCGGTAGAGTCAGGCTTCTCGATATAAGGCTTCTTCTTGATGCGGCTCAGATCTTCTTGAAGGGCATCCAGTAGGAAACCAAGAAATTCCTGCGAGTCTTGCTGACCATAGCCAGAAAAGGTCGATCGGCAGCGGCCAATCGTTGTCTTGAAGTCTCGAGGAACCACGGAGCCCTTACCTTCCATGTAGATGTCCTTGAGCAGGTTTCCGTACGTCATGGCAACCTTTCCGTTGTATCCTAGAGGGTTGGTCTTGTTGACCTCGTTGGCATACTCATCGGTCAGGAAGTACTTGGTCAATTCCTCGACGCTTCGAACGCACTGAAGAGCAGAGTTCATGTAACAAGTGTTACCTAGATTCTGCAGACCAACAGCGCCAATGCTGCGGCCAGATTTTCTTCCCATTCGACCTCGTGTTAGCGGCCCACCAGGAGCAGGGCTACTCCGGCCACTTGCATTCGATGAAGCAAAGCCACTCCCTCTCGTAGGAATGACCTTTCCATTTGGAGGAGTCTTTCCTGTATACGTGCTGACCCAGAAGTTATCGATGGCCTCGTCGATGACAAGAATCTGATCCGTCACAAGATCGAACATGGACAGATTCGACTTTCCATTAAATTTTGGATCGTTGGTCTTGTCCTCCAGCTTGCACCTGACCTTCTCATCGCGCACCTGCGAAAACGAGCCATTATCAAGCAATAGCTTCGACCAGGAATTGGTAGAGTTATCGCCGTTCTCAGCTCGGCCCGGTGAATCTGGAGGCGTGAGAGCTCTTGAAGGTTCTGCAGGACCAGGAATCTGCTGCACTTGAGGCACCATGAATAATCGAATTTTGCGGTCCAGTGGCACACCAGTGGCTGTCTTTATATCCTTGATAAAAGTCTGGGCATGATATTTGCGGCTTCTGGCGAACTTGAAAGGAGGAGGATTCTCGGCTTTGAGCCTCTGCTCAATGGGCAATGGGCTAATTTCGGACCACAGGCGGTGAACAGTAAAGACTGGAGGGTGAAACTCGAACTGGATGACGGGATCATCGTTGATCTCGGCTGTATTGATAACAGTTCGAATAATAGCTTCTTGACCGTCTTTGACACCATACCACTCAACAACCATCTTCCAAGCGTCCTCAGGGAATAGTGTGAACTCATTCTCGTTAATGCCGGGTTTGAGACGAATGAAGGTATTGCCGTTAGGTTCTTTGATGACTTCGTCGATGATGTCCGAGTTGTCAACAGGGCCAAGAGGGTCAGCTGTGGAATCGCCTTTGGTATCCTTGGCGCCGCCACGTAGCGCGAGTGCCTTCTGAACCCAAGTATTGGAGACCAGATACGCCTCCGCTCCTTCGTTTACTTGTGTATCTCGGAAAGCGTTTAGAAGAGTCTCGATAATCTTTATCTGTTCTTGTAGTGGGGGAACCGCTGTTATATAGGTATTAGCTACAAATTCGGTGATCTGCCGGCTGGACATGTTGCGAGGCTTACGCTGAGATGGGGAGGCACCTTCGGTCGAAGTCGTGGCGGGCTCGGGTGCATCGACGCTCATGGCTCGGGGCAAGGCGCTGGCGGAGGGCTGAGAGGTGCCCTCGACAGAGTCATCCGCCTGGGAGGCCATATCGACATCGCGGGTCTTATCCGCGTCGTTCTCGGGATCCATGCTGGAAGCACGTCGTTTCAAAGGCGATGAGGAACGGTGAGGCAAGTCTGCATCGCCATTCATGATAGCACGGTGAGAGAGACGCAAGGGAGACTGGCTTCTGGCCAAGGGTTGGGCCGTGCCAGTCTCGTCGCCGCCGCGGTCGCTTTCAAGAGAGAGATCGGCGTAGGCAGAGGCACAAGGACTCGAGGCCGTGGATGAGGCGTAGTCGGCAGAGACGAGGGAGCTTGTCTGCTGCTGGAGGCGCGGGGGAAGGCTCGAGGCGGGTTGGGAGTCGGCCCGGAGGTAGGAGGGCGTGCCGGAGCGCGAGGCCACGGAGGCGGCGGAGAAGGAGAGGGCGGGATCGTCGTCGACTTCGCACGAGGGCAGGACCGAGTCAGGGGATGGCGAGAGGGAGTCAATCGAGTCTAGGTCCTTGCGCGAGAGCTTTCTCTTCTTTGAGGACGACGTCTTGAAGGCGAGCTGCACGGGCAGCTCGGGGGTTCGGGGGTAAAGCTGTTGCTGTTGGTGGTGTCTGCGCTGGCGATGGCGATGACGCTGAAGCTGCACCTGGAGGGGCGGAAGGAATCTTGCCGCTGCCTTTGATGCTGTCTTTGTTGGAGGGGGACAAGACTCTAAGGCGAGACGGTGAGCGTTGGCCAAAGCGATGCGAGTAAGAAGAAGAGTTTTGCTGCATCTACTCTGAATCAAGACCAGGCACCTAACAAAACCAGGCCGTTCGGGACTAGCTTTTGGGGGAGGGAGGGGGTTCTGTAATATTTTTTTTTATATGGCGGGGGTTGACCATTGAGCGGAAGACAATAGAATTTGAGAGGGCATAAACAGCTGGAGCAGTGGCATCGGGCGATGACAGTGTGGGGCGCTATAAAATATCTGCCCTGCCGGTGCAAGGTTAAAGTAAGCCAAGATGACGGGAAGTATAGCAGCCCGTAGGCAGTGATGGTGATGATGAATACTGTATCTACTATGTCGAGGCGAATGATGAGATCAACAGCTAGGTAGGTAGCTGCACTACTTAAGGCTACTTGCCAGGGCTGGGCCTAGGTAGGTAGGTATTTAATATGACGATGGCTGAGCGTAACTTGTAAATGCTCAGCTCGAAACCAATAAACAAAGTATTTAATATTTTACTCTGGAAAAGCCCTCTACTTCAACCAAGAATGCCTTTCAGCTCAAAGTGGGCTGCAATCACTACCATTTAGACTCTCTGACTGGTCAAATCAAGGCATGTTGCTTGCTTTAGGTTGGGTGCGTGATTCAATCCCCCACATATCGTTTTGTTCTGCCGGGCCAAACAGGGGGCTGACCGCCCCGGAGCCGAGCAGCCTCAGGGGTTCCACGGTTGGCCTGTGCCCTGTAAGCTAGTTTGTTAGTGATGACCTCTATGCATCCATGGATGTGTCTTGGAATGGATCACCGCCCGCGTTGCTTACCGCCTCAATATCATCTATTTCGACAGATTAATGACATCGAAGTAGCAGTTAATAGTATGTATGACATGGAATTTTAAGGTCTGCCTTACATGAGTAGATACTTGTGATAACTATACACCCATCTCCTAGTCTGCAAACATGGGCAAATCTTCAACTTCTTGCAGACATGTCGAAATCGTCATATGCTTTCCCTGGTCTCGTTAATCAACAGTTTCACAATCTGTGTGTACCCTTCTGCCCCTGACGGAAACATGCATTCGGAATTTCAAGTACCAATCAATATACACCGCCAACGGTCGTTGTGCAACACTATGTACATAGATGTATAAGGTAGTGTCAAGGGTAGCACCCACACAAAGAGATACAATCAACATAGCTGTGTTTGTTTTCACGTTATAGCCCTATCCATGACACAGCAGAATCATTGGCATCATATAATTCCGTTTTGTCCCGCGCGTAAGCTGACTATGTACACCCAGCAAAACCACCTCTCTCACCAAGGGTTTCAAACATCCTGAGGCTCTGATGCCTCTCATGACTTGTTCCTTTCATCTACCATCCCAATATCGGTGTACCACGTCTTTGTCTAAATATGATCCCCAGCCAGTCTTTTCAACCACAGCAAAGCGCCAAATAACACAACTCAGTGCCCCAGTCTTCACAGCTTCGCATCTGTGTCCTCGTACTCACTGACGTCCTTGACAGGTCTCGCTCCCGAACTGGCTGTGAGGTTCGCCTTGTAGAGTCTAACATCCTTGATCTCCTCGGCTTTCTGAACAGCATCTCCGGCGGATGGCTCCTCCTCAGCCTTCTTCTGAGCTTCCTCCTGTCTCTTATCAACTCCTTCGGCTTTGGCTTGGGCCTGAAGATGAATCGATAGCCGGGATCGCTGGCTCGAGACAGGGTTGAGACGCTTGTTAAAGAATTCGACAATATCCGGCTTGGTTAGAAGCTTGATTTGTGCTGCGTCACGTTGGGCTGCCACTAGTTAGTACCTTATTCAACTTAATAATAATTCTTTGCTCTTCACTTACCAAGCTCGAAATCGTAGTATTCGTTCGTGATCTGTGACCAGTGGCGGTTGGATTCCTGGTCCAGATTTCTGAGCTTTTCCAACCGGCGGACAATCAAACTTCGCTTGTGGCCCTCAAATTCTGTTTCACTCATTTTTTCCAATGTCTCGGCATATCTCTTGAGGAAGGCCTCAATACGAGAGTCGAGGAAGTCTGGTGTCATCTCACTCTGGATCAGGAAACGGAAGCCATATGTGGTCGAGAAAGCTCGAGGTCCGCTAAAGACGATGTAACCGAGCTGCTCTTTCGTTCGGAGCTGGTCAAACGCAGGCTCGTGGAGCATCTGGTCCAGCAGAAGAGTCTTTGTACGGATTTCGCGGTCCTCTCTGCTACCGACATAGAACCATGTCTCGACACAGTGGTTGACGTTGGCTAGGTCCTTGAGGGTCTTCTTGAAGACGTAGTTAGATCCCTCAGTAAGGATAAGAGACCGAAGGATGGGCCATTGGGCCTGGGGCAAAACCCGGGGCTTCAGGATGGACTCGACCATGTTAGTTGCCTTCAGAGCATCCTCTTTGTACATGTTGCCATGCACGTAAACCTCGATAAACAGCTGACCCAGCATTTGCTTCTGGAAAAGTCTGACACTATCCAACGTAATGCTCGGTAGCTCCGCCGCGAGCTCTTCTACTATGAAGTCTCGTTCGGGTGCATTGAGCCAGTTGGTGTAATCTCCAACCTGGTGGTAGGAAGATTGCAGCTGCCAGTTGTTGTAGCCTCTGGTAAGGCGCTCCCTCACAATCTCGAAGCGATCCTCCTTGATATTCAAGTCCCGCATCGTGGTGACGACATGCTCCAGGAGCACGGGGAGCTTGTCGTTGTAGCCACTGACATCCAAGAACAGACCACGCGAATCAAGACTGACATTGTACTGCAAGCCAGCCAGTTCCGCATCATATGAGTACTCCTCAAGCGCATCACGTACAAGATCAGAAAACAGCCGAGCCTTGACATTGTTCTCTGCAGAAGCGTAGATAATGGGCGTTTTGAGGCTCACAATCACGTTAGCGCGAGGGACCCAAAAGGTGTCGTCCTTCTTCCACCATGTCCTGGCGCTGCTATCATTGCGGAGTACTCTCGGGTTCAGGGCTGGTTCATCGACCTCCTTCTTCTCGACCTCAAGCTTGTTAGGGATGAACTGGTTCTTGTGCGGCAGGTGAAGAGCAGACAAGCGCTCGCCAGGGGAGACAGTGGCGGCCTTCTTGAACTCCTCCATGAGATCATCGGGAATCTTTTCATGGCGATATTCGGTTCCATACCACTTCTCCTTCTGATTCCAGTTACCAGGGTAGTTGCGCGAGACAATAACCATGCGGAAATTGTCTGGACGAATCGTAGCAAGGGCTTCCTTAATCTGATCAGGGGCAAATTCTCGAAGGCGACTGTGACCACTAAGCAACCATTCGCGGGGCAGAGGCTTCTGCATGACCGAGCTGATTCGGCTGGTGAAGCGGCTGGCGGGTGTCTTCTGCTTGAACTTGAAATCCACATCTGCCATCCCCTTCTGCTCCTGGAAAATCCACTCCTGAGGCGGGTTCTCACGTAGGAGAGTGATGTACTGGAAGAAAATCTTGACGATTTCGGGATAATTCTTAAGACCCTACAGTATAAAGTTAGTGTCTGTTATCTTATGTCTCGGTCTCTGGTTCTCACCTCTTCCGTCAAGCGAACCTGCACATCGAAGATGCCAGGAGTCCCGGGGCACACAGGATAAGCACCTGCACTAAGACCGTTTGCCCAACCCTTGGATTTGATGTATGACATGATGCTTCCAGGGCCCTCGTGACCAATAAGGTGGCTGATATATCGACTGGGTTGTGTGGCGAACATGAACTCCTCGTCAATGAAGGGGAAGTACAGGTTCAGCTCTCTTGAGTCCATCACGGGCTTTGCAAAGCATTGCATGCCCAGGTCAGAGTCTCGGAAAGGGAGCTCGCCAGGCCATCGGTTCGGTGGGAGCTTCTTGTTGACTACAGGAGAAAACAGCTCGGTGACCCATTTCTGGAGTACACCGAGCGGCTCTCTGCCTAGAACAACCAGCTTCATGCGGTTTGCCGAATAGTGCTTGGCATGGAACTCAATGAACTTATCCCTTACATTAATCCCACGAGCCTCGGGGAGGGTCTTGAGAACCTCAAAATTCCCAGTTGAGAAGTGACAGAACGGATGATTGGGGTTGGACAAGGACTTCTCGAGTTGATGCAGTCGCCATGTGTCATTCTGAAGGTTCTTCTTGTTCTCCGAGTCAACCGCCTTCAACTCCCGATCCAGGGTTTCGGCAAGGAAGAGCGGCTCAATGAAGAATTGGGCAAAGCGGTCTAGGGCTTCGCGCAGAGGAGAGGGGTTGGTATCAGAGGCATCTTGTTCATTGTTTGGCTTAGCAGAGATGTCGAAGAAGTAGTTTGTCGAGGTCGGTCCGGTGTAAGCGTTGGAGCTTCCGGAATTGGCGGAGAGATACTGGCCGTATTCGTTCTCAATTGGGAACTTTTTGGTGCCCATGAAAAGCAACTGGTAGAGAGAAGAGGTTAGTCAAGGTTCTGGGCACGGAGGGCATTGGGAGCGCTTACATGCTCGACCGCATGGGCCATGCCTGGAATATCGGTCTCGTCGCTGAAATTTCCTACATTGACGTCAAGAGCAGCACTGGCCTTGTCCGTCTCGGGGTCGTGCACCAAAAGCGCCTCGAGTTCGTTGTCCAAGCGGATGACTCGATAGTCACGATCGTCGAGGGAGGGCTTCTCAAGAGAGTCGGTAACAAGCGTCACCGGGACATCAGGGGTGCCCGTGCTGGCAGGGGCATCTTCGTCATGCTGCGAGTGAGGCATTGTGTATAAGTTATAGCAGCAAATCGGTTATGCAGAACCAAGACTCCGTCACCAACACCGACACGGCGCAGAAGAGATCTAGGAACTGGAGAGGCGAAGGAAGGGTTTGCGGCTGGTCGCAAGGGACGTAGAGTAGGCGGTGTTGGGTGCGAAGCCGGCGCGGCTGGCTGCTGATTAGGTGCGACTTGTGCGATTGGGTGCTGTATGTAGGTGCAGACGTGATACCAGAATACGACCCAATTGACGTTGAAAACACCAAAAAAGAATGCTATGTCAAGGTACAAGTACCGTTCCGTAGGTACTCAGGTATGTAAGGTGAGGGCAGGGCAGGGTAGGGCGTGTCGGTCGCGGGGATAGGTGGCCACCTCAAGTGCTGGAGCTGGAGGGGCACAAGGGGTTTGACAGGGGACGATAAGCAGCCCGTCTAGAGCGACAGGCAGGCAGTCTATGTACCTACGTAAGTGAGTATGGATACCCCTCGCCTCGTTCAACTTGCAGGGTCATGGAAGTTACCTTAGCTTGCTCTTCACGAAAACAACACCGCAAAGATCCAATATCTCTGACTAAGGGCTAGGGATGCTGGGGACCTTTGAGTCAGCTTAGTTCGTGTGATGTTCTTCAATGACCAAGACACTTGGGCCAGGCAACATAGCCTCCCTCCTAACATACCTCAAACAAGATAAATAGCCCGGAGCTTAGCTAGAGAGCGTAGAACTTGTGGGGTACGCCACCTGAGCACGCAGACAGCAGAAGGTCAAGGGTCTGTGCAGAGAGCGATCTATTCTTGTGGAGTAAGAGATGTTAGCGGTGGGACAAGGTGACAAAAGAATCCCGAGATGTCTCTGGTCCAGCCTCAGGTATAAACTGACGCGGAGAGGAGTTTTGTTGGTTTAAACTAGGAGGTTTAAGATTTCAGACAATAAATAATGTATATCCTTTCGTAACTGCAGCTCAATACACAGCGATAGGGTTCTTGTTCCAACTGACACCAAGCATCGAGATTCGGGACACCTTGTTGGGGTGACAGCTCTAGGCGGTAGGATGCAATAAAGGTGTGGCCAGACAGGTCAGGAACCTTGTGGAACCCTCAATTGCCGCTCAGACTTTTGAAAAAGGGTTCCGTCCAGGCACTGGCCCGTCCTCGGTATCCTAACGGTACAGGGAGAGAAGTTCAGATACTAACCTCGTGCTGGAAGTTAAGCTTCCAACGCTGTAGGCGTTGCGTCTATGATAACAACGGAGATGGCGGTGATGAAAAAGAAATATGATATAATAAAGAAGTAAGGTGCGTTTTTCTTTTTCCTTTTCTTGGGTCGTTTCAGAAGGAGGTTGATCAAGAGGCTTGCTGGGTCAACAGAGATAGGTGAGATACCTCGTCGATATGTTCAATGTGTTTGGCAATTCCCTGGTTTCAAGGAGTTCTCAAATAATAGTCGTCCACAAAAGTCTGTCTCAACAGTCAGTTGTACAAATCCGTGAATATGCCAGTTGCCAACTCAAAGTTTGGCTCGAGGCTATGCGATAGAGACGCCACACAAGTTGGGCGAAGAACAAGAATAGTGACTATGCAATATGTCCCTAGACCTCGAGAATAGTGCTTTCGCTAGTCAAAACGGAAACATATAAACACCCTAAGAGGCTGGTCCCTGGTCCGCGGGAGATCTTGTGGCATCCCGCACTTTGGTGCTGCCCAGTTGACTAGGCCCCCCTGTCACTAACGCGAGTGAAACACAATAGCTACAGTGAAAGAATCTGTATCCGTAGAAGGAAGACGGAGAGCCGCCAGAGAATGGCCTGTAGAATAAGAAAGAAGAACTCACGTTGACTCTAGAAATAAGTTATATAGCAAATGTGGGATGAGATCGACCAACACTTTATGCACGACCCCTTGTCGCAGCACAGGTTAATAGGTACTGCTAATGCTTGCTCCTGGTAAAGAAGCGAATACCTTGTTGGCCAGGTTTCGTCCGATTCCGGCTTCTAGTCCAACAACGTGCTGTTGCACCTGTTATATGCCGAAAATTGCGTGCTGCTGATGAGATAGTGCCGAATTGATGCGCAGAAGCCTTCGTTGTTGATGCTGGTCACAATGTCAAGGACTTGTGTAAGATGTATTTGGAAGTTGTTGGTTGTGTAGATATTTATGTATGTACTAGAGCAAAGGAGTAAGTGTATATTGAAGGAAGAAGACTCAACTGGTGCTGCAGAAAAGCGCCTTATATACTTCTAGACGATCACTTGATCACTGTAACAAACAAGGCAAACATATTCACACACTCAAGGGAACTCCTTTGACCAGTGAGGTACCGCTTTAAACAGGTAAATAGCAGCTTCAAAGGATAGGAGGTGAAAGGCGCTGCTAGGCTGCTCTTCCCGAGTATTGGATCACCGAGTACAGAATCTACAATGATCATGATGACATGTATGAGCAAGCTCGTAGGCCTGGTCCTGTCCAAGGATGACGAAGAGGATCTAATTCACCTATCCTTGAGATTCACCGTCGGCATGGCTTATCATGAAACCTAAGCCGGCATCGGTCTGATATCAAGCACATGATATATGCTTAATGCAGCTTGCCAAGATCTTAGCTGAGTAACATTGCATCGTTACCTCTGTTAGTCTTTTCATCGTAATGTTCGGTTCACCGGGTGAGTTACATAGTAGACCCAAGACTACCTAGGTAGTACTGAGCGATTGTGAATGTCGATGTTATACTCAATCACTGAAATTGCAGAGCACAATAATACAGAATTTGTCATAAGCACTTGGTGTATTAATCTAATTTTTTACTTGACTTTGATATTCTTTTCCACCTACTTTCACAAGTCACTGTCAGGAGTCGAACTTCTTTGACTCCTGATAAAGATGGCTTGCCATCGAGCAGGCTCTTCTTTGGAGGCTGATCTATTTTAACGTATTTGTTGGCAATGTAAGGATAACACAAGAGAGTAAGTATGGCTAGCATGCGTATTGCACGTACTGGGCTTCAGATCCAACGACAGAAAAGATAGGAGGCCAAACCTGTTTAAATGGCATGCCTCTTGTTCAAAGGCAAGAGGTTGTCAAACACAGCACGTAGTTCAATCAAAGGTAGCACTACTTGAATCGGCCTCTTGATCCTCCAGAGTTGGGACAATCTAGGGCTTTGTGACCGGCTTTGTGGCACTTGTAGCAAGTCATGGACTTGCCGCCAGCGGGCGAAAACTGACTGCCTCCTCCTGACGAGATTCCACCTCCTCCAGAGATCGAGGTTGGCTTGCTCAGCTTCACCTCCTTCTTCTTTCTTTTTTCACGGAGCTCTTTGGCCTTGACACTTTCAGCAGTTTGCCGTGATTGGGACCTAGAGCGTGAACGACTTGGTGTATGCTGGTTATCACTGGATGGCTTTCGCTTTCGTCCAGCCACCGGCGTATCTGCATCATCCGAGTCTTCCTCTTCACTGTCATCCTCCTCATCATCTGATGTTTTTTGCGGTTCCGGTTTCTATAGTTAATCAGTCAGCTACACATGTGCTCTACAAGTACAGCGCTACAGTGATCAACATGCCTGGTTTTTTGACTTCTTGAAGTTATGCGTCGAAGTCCGTCCCTTAATCGGAGCTTCTTCATTATCGCCTGAATCGTTAGATGAGTCAATGTCACCATACCCGACATAAACGATATTCAATGGTGCTTTTGAGCTGCTGGTGGCTTTTGCCCCAGCAAAGCTATCATTCAAAACCCAACGCGTATCCGCACCAACGTGCTTCTCCAAAGCAGCCTGGCGTTTTGTTTCTTGGTCCTCAAGGGCAGCCTTGATTGCAGCCTGATCGATATTAACGTCGAGGCGACCAGTCGCTGGAGAATGCGCAGTCTTTCTCTTCTTGGAAGAATGTGTGTCTGGATCGGGAGAAGAATTTTCTGAAGCCACTGCTCGTTGCATGAACTTCATAGTAAGGAGTCTTGAAGAGACCCCTCTTGGAGTTTCGGGCGCCATGGCGAAGGCTCAAGATCGACCGAAGGTTCGTGGACAGGTACTCGAGTTGGTGATGTCTAAATTGAGGGCAGTGGCCTCGCGTCGCAAAACACGTGAAAGAAGGAAATAGCTGCGAATCGCCAGTTTGACCTTTGTACCGAAGTTGTTTTCCTCAAAATCAATTCCCAAGCTCTTCCCGTGCTTTATTCATAGAAGAATGGTCAGGCTTTGCTTGTCACAAAAGCGCGATGCTTAAATGCTCTGTCGCATTCATCTCTACAAGCCAAAAAATGTTTCGGTCCACGGATAAACCGGGGCTCCGGGGCGATCGTCAACAGGCAAGTTCAATGCCTCACAACCACCAACAGACCATCCAAAGCCGATACCGTCGAATCGATCCGCACACCCGGAAACCGACGCATTCACAATGGCTACGTCTCAATTGAGAGCAATCGGTGTCTTTGCGCGAAGTGCGCGCCTTTCCCAGCGTACCTTCACCACCTCCGCTCGGCAATTTGAGGCCGCTGTTTCGACCAAGACCGACGAGACCTCCCCCGCTCCCATCGACGAGAACAAGCCTGCCGAGATCAACCAGGCCCCCAACCGTCTCGGTGTCTGGTCCCGTAGCCAGAGGCCTCGTTCTCAGGCCATGACCGGTCCCCGATTCGAACAGACCGACTTCGACCTCCAGGTATAAGCGATCTTCGGGAGCTGCGATGGAACATCAAAAGGCTAACTATGCGATAGCCTCAACCCAAGTCTGCCATTGAGTTGATTCACAAGCAGCCTGTTACATGGACTCATGAACGAATCGTTGCCTGCAATGGTGGCGGCGGTCCGGAGGGTCACCCCAGAGTCTTCATCAACACTGACAAGCCCGAAATTGCTGTCTGCGGCTACTGCGGCCTGCCTTTCGTACGGAACACTATCAAAGATATTTTCTTTGGACCCATTACTTACAATGTATCAGGCACACGAGCACCACCGTACCCACCTCGAATCCCTCCCTGAGACTTCTTACCCCCTGTCATAATCAGCTTCGAACGACTGGATTTGAATGGTATGGAGATTATCTAGATATCTAGACAAGCGCGAAGGGATACGCGAGCCCGAAAACCGTGCTGTTTCTGAATGGAAGCCAGAGCTTTTGTAAATACTACGCCAATAAAACGAAAGAACCAAACAGGGCGACTTTGAGATGGTGATTGTTTGTTTATGTTTAGATACAACTAACTATGTAGAACTTAGGAACTACTACCTATCATAAGTGATTACTCTCAGTACTATATTTACTTAGGTCAGTTCCTAGATAATCTATCAAGCAATACTATCTGCTTGGGTTCACGATTATAAATGGGGCTCTGCGATTGGCTGAAGGGAGCTTAAGATGATGGATTAAAAAGCCCCGTTCAGACTCCAACTTCGGCCCCACTATGACGGCCATTTGCTACCCAGTTACCAAACAAGCACGATTTATTAGCTATGCAAACATCGCGTCTCAACTCTGCGACAACACCAGTGCTTCTCTGTCTCCTACTTGTGATTTCACTGTTTCCTGGTGTATTCCATTATCTCTGGACACTGCCATTTGGTCTACTCGGATTATCAGGATCCTCATCTCAGCCCCGCCCAACTGCCCCTCCAGTAACAGATACCTCAACAGCAACAACCATGAGCTGGTTCCAGAAGCAATTCACTCTCCAGGCCAAGTCGCGAGGATCTTATCTCGTCACTGACCAGGTCGTCTCTGCTCTTCCGGAAATTCGAGACTACAAAGTGGGCCTTCTGAACCTTTTCGTCCAGCACACGAGCTGTGCGTTGAGCTTGAATGAGAACTGTAAGCTTGAGGCGATTCCTAAAACTTCCCACGGTTGTCATTGCTAATGAAACCTTTGTAGGGGACTCGGATGTCCGTGACGATATGAGTGATGCTCTTGACAGAATTGCTCCGGCCGAGGGACCTAAGGGAGAGGCTCTCTACCGCCACGAGTGAGTATCTTATAAGCCGTAGATTGATGAGTATTAACAATCGTCAGTGCCGAGGGACCAGACGACATGCCTGCTCACATCAAGTCAGCACTCATCGGAGCCAGCGTCACCATTCCCATCAAGGATGGAAAGCTGGTGAGTATCAACCCATACAAGTATAGCCACAAGCAACTAACATCCCACATAGGCTACAGGAACCTGGCAAGGAATCTGGTACCTGGAATTCCGTGCAGCTCGACACCAGCGACGAGTCGTTGCAACTATCCAGGGAGAGAAGGCTTAAAGATGAATGCATAGAGAAAACATTAACGAATAAATCAAAATAGACGATTAAGCCTAAACCATATCCTTCTTATGCGCGCAAATATCGACAACGCCAAACACCATCGCCATGTCTCCGCACTTTTGTCCCATGGGATCAGTTCGTTCCGTTTTCCTCCTTCATGTCTGTGTCGTCGCCTGCCAGAACCTTTGTATGCGGAACATAGCCGTCTGGGGGCGCGGATCCTGGTGTCGCAGCAACGACGTTGCCATTCTCGTCCACAAACTCGAAGTTGTAGCGGCTCAGAAGATGCGGAATCGCAGATAGCTGCGGGCCATACCGGGCAGTATTGTCGTAGAGTTCGAACAGAGGAACCGCAAGAAGCTTCATGTTCTTGGGAACACTCAGCACCTCTGTAGATGGAATTAGTATCAGATCGCAAAACAAAGATCAGTGAACCTACTTTGCTTTGGAAGTTGAATAAAGTAGAGCTTCTTGCACTCTTTTGGTCTTGTTACGTGAGCCGGAATGAAGGGATACATGAATGTCTCGAAATTGGGCCTCCACCATTGCGCCAAGCAGTCGCCTACTTGCCAGTCGCCAGCTTCCTCGCCCTCTCCCAAGCGGCCGACAGGCGCCAATCTCTCGTCTAGCCGAGACTTGAAGCCTTGCAGCTCATCGTCCTCAGGTCGTAGATAGTCGCCGGGGAGCTTGAAGAAGGCATTCGCGATCTGCAGCATCAGAATATGCGGGTGGTTGTGTTCGTGGCAGACAAGAATGCCTTCACACGTGCGGCGCATGCCATATTCAGTGTAGTGTTCCTCGAGACGCTTAAGACGAGCGATAACCGATGGATCCTCCTCAGGCTGGGTCTCCTTTACGCCAAAGGTGTAGTTGGATAGCGGATAGAGCGTGACTTTCTCGGGCTGGTTTCCGTTGAAGGACAAGGGGAGGATGGGAGGGTTTCCCGACTGGAGCGCGTCGGGCGTTATCGTCGACATTATGGCAAGATCTTTTGCACTAAATACGTAGCGAGTGAGATATGGCCGTAACTGAGAGCTCTTGGGGAGCGATATAGAGACTAGAATTATCGGAGATAAATGCGGCTGTGGTGAGGATCTCGCGCGTAGAGGTCAGTGCTGGCTAGAGCTCCTAGACAATTTGCGGCAGAATCGGCCCCTGGACTCCTGGAAGGGAAAGCGGTGTGACCTACTATACTTTCATAGGAAGCAAACATACGTATCTCTTATTATGATTTGTTGCGATGAACAAATGTTTAAAAGGCAAATGTGACATTTCTTAATAGTTTTATTTGTAGTGAATATCAATCAACATAAACAATTGATCCCGTGTCTATACGTTAGAAATCTTTGATTATTTCAAACATTGACGCTTCAATATCTTAAGACGTTGATACACATGAGTAGGATTGACGGAGGTAATGATACTTTATGGCACTTTTGCTACAAGCAAAAGCATCTCTTATGCTTGGTGAAGGTAATAACTGGGGAAAATAATTTACCTCGCAGAGGCACAGGAACGTGACTGTTTGTTTGCCAATGATCCAGAATTAACCCCAACAAATGAATCAATTATAGTTCTGACAATTGATGGAGAATTTCAAACCACCATTACATTATCCATCTGCCCTGATGAATAAGGTAGGTACCGTATTACCATGATGTAATGCTATTTACTGTGACTGAAGAGCGACTGAAAAGTTTTTATCGCCGAGATCTTCCCATGCCTTTCTCTCATCATGATGTCTCAGCCTCCTGTCATGACACAAGACCAGAGTTTATTGGATACTACCGGCGCGTGTCATTTTAGTTGATCTACCTGCCTACATCGGTAAAGAGATGCATTGTTGAGAACGATAGGCTGGTTTGATTTTTATCTATGATGTAACTAGGCAATTGAGTGTTTATACGGCCCTATAAACCCTGTTCTCAATTCGATTGATCACATTGACGCAACAACCTTTTCCAGCATATGGACACGAGACAACTGCAACGAGAAAATAAGCATGGTCACCACCCATTCATGAAAGTATCTCTCCAACAGGTCTGACTGACGGCGCTAGCCGGCGGGGATTGCTTACTCGGCACCCAATTGTCAGTCGGCCGAGTGCCTCCAGGGGCAGCTTTCAAGCTGGTGCAGGGTGATCGCCGCAACCGGCCAGTCAGAAGGGAAACCCGGTTCTTGGCTGAGATATCAAGAGGTGATAGCTGATGAGATCAGAGCAGATCAGTCAGTTCATCTGCTGTTGGTGACCAGATTCTTGGTACACGGTACTCTACTGTATCAATTGCAACACAGTAGGTACCCTTGCTTACGTACCTATGGCCGAACCCAACTCTCACTGTAAGAGAAAAGAAGCAAAGAGAAAAAAAAAAACAGAGAATGCTCGAGCCCCATTGTAAAGTTTTAAGAGGATGGTCTAGCCAAACTAAGAACAAGGACCGCTACACTTCAATTCGTGATTGCCCTGCTTGCTTGCCCCCCAGCGGCGCCGTCAAAATCCCACCACTTTATCCTCAGTCCCTCTCACTATCTAATTCCGCAAACCTTTTTGCGTGTCGTCACTCGTAGACCTGCCTTTTTCCCGGCGCGCATCTTTTCTAGCTTGTTGCGTCATGCGCATACCGAGACATCTCCCATTGTCCAGTCCGCTTGCAGGAACTTGTTGAGCGCTATGGAGGAGGCAAGGCTTGTCGATAGCCTCGATCAGAAGCTCTCAGAGCTCGAGCACAAGGTTCACACCTTTCGCCACGAGGTGGCCGCTGATTTCCTGCGCTACTACCACGATCTGCTCCGAGACACCCAACCCGACATCGCTTCCAATGTTAGCCAGGCCCTTGCCAAGTCGCTACCCAACTATCCAGATCTCAGCTCTGCCCTCACCAGTCTGGACCTGACAGCTGACTCACGATCACTCGGCCATCTTCCTTCGGGACAACGCCACTTTTCCCCGCCGACCTCTCCCTCCGCCCCCGGATTGGGAGCCGCAGAGCCTCCAGGCAGTCCCCGCGATCGACATCACGAATTGCGACTCTTTCTCCCCAGTTACCTGCCCCTACTGGAGGGCTCTCCCAAGCTGCCTACCTCTCCTCCCCTCACAAACATCCAGCCTCCTCTTGAGATGCTGCCTGAGCCAAGCATCCAAGCAGAGGAGAAGCAGGGTGCAGACATGGGACAGCAACCCGGCATTGACCAAATGCAAAATGCTTTGCCGACAGTGCCTCACTCACCTGGCCGGCCAGGCCACGTTCGCCAAGCAACCAACGACACAGTCTCATCAGGCCACTCGGATCGCAGCGAGTCGAAAACACCACGAAGCGCCTTACGACGCTCTTCGAGCGGATCTAAACCTCCGCAGAGTCCTAGGCGCGTGCGCTTCGATGTCATGGGCGCAGAAGTTTTACCCACAGCATCACCGCAGCCCACCGATTCCATGCTTCCTTCCGCAGCTCTAGCTCCCCCGGTCGATCAGTCGCACCCAGGATCCATGTTGGACGAAGAACTAGAGGACCAACCACCTCGCAAAATTTCATCTTCGGAAGCTTTAAGGGCTTTGTCCAGAGCGCCCCTGGAGGAAGGGATTGTGTGGACTGAGGTCAACTCAAATCCAGACCAGATGCCCGTTGAGCAGGAGATAAACGGTGTAACCATTTCTGTTTCTCCAGCAGAGGAACGAAGTGATCCAATGCTCATTGCTCCGGAACCTCCGTCACCACGGCACATTCCTGAATCTATTCGCATTGAACGCACTCTTGGAAGTGTAAGTGAAGAGCCAGATGAGGATACTTACCAAGACTCGTCAGACGAAGACTTCCTTTCAATGGCTAAACCCAAGTCCTTTACTAATAAGAAGCCTCCTGGATCGCCATCTTTAAGTAAAATTACGGAAGAAGGCCAGGGTAGCGAGCCTGCCTCAAGTCCGAAATCATCTACAAAAGCTCACAGTTCTGGCACGGATGATCAACCAGAGGCAACGGACGACCTTGAACCAGAAGATGACGAAGAAGAAGATGAATTGTTCCACTTTGAAGCTGGGGGTCTATCTGCACCACCCAAGCCAAAATCAAAACACAAAACTCTTGTTGAGAAAGAAAAAGAAGAGGAGGTTGAGGTTGACCTACCCGACGTGCCAGAATCCGAGCAGTCCTTATATGCGACTTCTCCAGCAGTACATATTACTAAACGCACTGGTTCGTCGGGTCCGACAACTCCAACCGCCGCCCGATTTCAAGCTGGCTCCGTGGGATCATATAAAGGACGACCGGTCATCATGCCTGTTGTTCGCAACCCCGAAGTACACGCTCAAGCTGCCTCTTTGGGGCACTTCAATACGTTTGTAGGAGGCCTGGATGGACGCAGTGGGATGGACGAGGGAGACCTTAGTAGTTTCCGTGCCAGTGTTGCCAACACTGGGCACTTCTCTGGCACTCCGCGCAGTTTTACAGAACGCTTGATGATGGAGGAGGCCCAAAAGGCCAGGGCTGGTGGTTCAAAGCTAAGCTAAGACGACACTATGAGCATGGTCAAGGAGTTTGGGAATCTTGCACATACAGCCAAGGCTCCACCTAGGATTCTGGATGAACTCGTCGTTGGCGTTGAACATATTGTGGCACGGAGTTTATATACATTGGAGGGATTCGGGACGGGATACGATTAGATGAAGCTATATATACCTCTTCAAAGAGGGCCCCGCTTTGATCATGTAATTCAAAAAGAAGCAACACTTAAGTGATTACCTGATATCCGGTATTGTTTTAGTAAACCAATTTGAAGTCTATGTATTGCTGATGATGGTTATCGACTCACATTTGAAGGTCACCAATCACAGCAACTGAATTTCTAGTTGGGCTTGCGGACGGTGTGGAGCATAACGTTCTATCGGGGCTATCCGCCTAGAAGCATCATCACGTCGTTCCAGCAAACATTTTGCCTCCATCGCTTACAACACTAATTTAATTAACCCAAGTGCAAGTGCTAAAGACTAAATATTCAAAATGGGCGGTCTTAACCTTGAGGTGTTCAAGGTGAGTTGCTGTTCTCTCGTTCCAGCGAAAACCTCCGTGTGGTGTGATCATCCACGGAGGAATCAGCTTATCACCAGCTTCACGGACCAAGTTACTGACCTTGCCTGGCGCATAGTTTGGTACGTACGTCATGTTCCCCATCGGGATCATGTTCTACTTCGGAACCAACCTCGACAACCGCTTCGCCGTCCCTGGCTTCTGGCCCAAGCCCGAAGAGTGCAATAAGATTCCCAAGGACCGAGACGAGATCAAGGCCGAATACGAGCGCATTGTGGCACGACAAAAGCTGCGACAGGCCAAGAAGTTGGAGGAGGAGCGCCAACGGGCAGCGCAACAGCCTCAGAACGAGCCCAACGAGCCTTAACTTCGAGCTGGGGATTCGAGCATGTAACACTATAAGTGGGGAGAATGTTTGCGACGATACTGCGATGTAAAACGGCGTTTGGAACTGGCATGAGATTATTCCCACCTCAATTCATGGGGTAAATTCGGCATTGTACAAAATTGTTACAAAAAAAGAAACGCTTTTCTATCTATTATACATCCAAGTGCCTGTCGATCTTGTCCCACTCCTCGTCCTCGACAGCTCCCTGGCGCACATTGGCATAGATGGCCTTGACTTCCGGATATTCCTTGAGGCCATTGAAGAGAATGTCAAGGGATTCGGCCTGTGCGGGTTTGTCGATGCTGACCTTTGTGTCTTCGTTTGGTGCCCAGACAATGTCAGAGTCCAAAACCTCCAACTCAAACTTCTTGGAAAGGGCTTCGGTGATGGCTGACAGGGTGTTTGGCTGGGTCCAAGCTAAGAAATCACCTTCCGGCAACTCTTCGACGTCTTCCAGTCCCTCGTGCTCGATGGCCTCATCTAGGACGTCAGAGAGTGTTGGCCCGCCTTCCTTGGCTTTGAAGACGGCTCGGCCTCGTCGTGTAAAATAGAATGTGGTTGAGCCGACCACGCCGCCGGCTTTCTTGACGACAAGACGCAGGTCATGAAGTGTACGAGTCTTGTTGTCCGTTTCGGCGTCAATAACCATTGCGATGTCTGGGGGCATGAGGACCTCAAGAGACATGGACTCGAGCTGGGCGCCTGTTGCTGAACGACCCTGGCCTCGTGCAATAGCAGCTTCGATCAAGTTTTTGGGGATACTTGCTATGATTAAGCGTCAGGGGATGGAGTGAAACTTCAAGTTTATTTGGTATGTACCTTTTGTTGCAGCAGTAATCGCAGCCGCCAGTTGGGGGTTAAACTGAATATTATCACCATACACTATCGAAAATTAGAAACGCCGTGAGGTCGGAGTAATGACTGCCTACTTCTGGAGTACATGGCGATCATCTTGGTAAATCCAGCCCGCTCAGTCATCTTCTTTTTATCCGTCACAGCTTTGATGTGTTTTGTCTTGGACCATTTGTTATGTCCAGCCCATTGGGCTGGTGTTGTCGTGAAGGATCGTTGACATTGTCTGCAGATTTTCGATTTTGGTAGCTGAATGGAAGTGAGCGGATTTGCCTTTAACAGCGGGCGCAGGCCCTGCAGGGTAGACATGATGTAAATAGAAGATATAAAACTTAAGATGTCAATTCGTCTTTAGTATCCCCCAATGAGTAGTAAGCATCTACTAGTTAATATCATACCTAACTCATGCCTCCGTTCAAGTGAGGTTGAGTTCTTCCGGGATGCGCCGGACTAACTCCGGAGACAGCTCTGCCCCCACATTGACGACTTCCATTTACAGGCGGTCCCTGGCATTCCCCTGGGAAGCAACCTAAGTGGCATGTGGCATGGGGAGCCTCGAGGTTACCAGTCTTACCTCACATCTTGAAACATAACAAGAAACAACAATTTCCCGAATACTACGATATAAATCCTGCCTCATCGACCTCGCTTCTTAGTTGACGGTGCCAATTCTCGTGCGCCATGTCGTCAACTCAGGAGCCCGAAGCTCCAACACGTACCAGCGAGGCGCAAGCTCCCTCCGACTCTGCGACTACAACTACAACTGCGACTGCGAACCCCGAGCTCGACCTCTCCAAGCTTCAATCCCTTCCCGCCGAACAACAGGAGCTTTTCCTGCTCACATTTGTATCGAACTTGACCAAGCATGTCTTAAGCCTCGAAGCAGACGACTGTACAGCGCAACAGTTCTACCTCAAAAAGGAGATCTTCCAAGTCATCAATCTCTCTTCACCACAGCCTTCCCGAGTCATACGGAATAACCTGGGGAAATGTTTAGCGCATATCTTCGGCCATGGAGATAGGAAACTCTTGTTTGAAACGATCAATGATCTAATCGCAATTGAATCGAGTGGAAAGTCAAAGACAGATGCTGAGATACGGACAAAACATGCGGCAGTCGTCTGTTTAGGCGATGTGTTCGCGTCTGCTGGCGATAGTGCTATTGGACTGCATCCACTTGCCTGCTCAACATTAATTAAGCTACTCAAGGCTTCGTCGAATAACGCTGGCCTTCGCGCAGCATGTCTTACTGCACTTGGAAAGATAGTTGGGATGGTGGAAGCCAGCATGGATGAACAAGTTACGCGCGATATCTGGAAACAAGGACGAAATCATGCTTCATCAGACAAGGGACATCTTGTCGTGGCTTCTGCTTGCCGCACTCTCAAGGCGCTGGTTAAGCACACGCCCTACTTCTTGAACTCGACAGACTTCGACAAGCTCGAGACAGCAATATCCAAGGCGTTCGACTCTACCTCAGTTCAGGTTCGGCAAGCTGCTGCAGAGTGCTTTGCAGAAGCCTTATTCCAAGGTCATTCAGAAGGTGGTGCCCCTGATGTTGCATCCCCCAAGGGCAAAAAGACCAAAAAGTCACTGAAGCGACAGTCTACCATTCCCAACAACATCGCGGATGATGAGCTCGAGATTCCTTCTAGATCAGCGAGTCCCGCTCCATCAAGCAAGCGAAGTCAAGTGCTGGCGTTGTCTTTGACAGATATCTTGAAGACCCTGGCCTCACAGTATGTCAAGGCCGCTACCTCCAACAGAACTCGAGCAGCCATTGGTGTCTGCTATGGCAAGCTCTTTCGGCGTCTTGGGGAGAAGCTTGTCGAAACGAACTATCTCAAAATTGTTGAGACCCTGGCAATAGACCTGTTGGGATACCCCACGATCGTCAATAATCGCTATCGCCTTCTAATCTCCAGAAAGATTGTCGATGTCATCATTCAAGATGTTATTGGGCGCAAAATCTTAGGAGAATCGGGCCAGATATCAGCCGCCAAGTCTCTCATTAACAACATCTTCAAGAACTACCCCCAAGCACTAGCTGAGAAGCCGGAGCCTTCTAAGCACACTCTGATCACAACGCTGAGTGCTGTCTCTTCGCTCATTCAGTCGCTAGGCTCAGCAGCCAACCGCTTCGCCGAGTCATGCAGAGATGGTCTCTTGCAAGTCTTGCAGCATTCCAGTTATACTGTTCAGGTTTTTGCATCGCACTGCATGAAGACTCTAGTCCTTGCTTGTCCTCAACAGCTTCTTCCTTGCCTCTCTGTTTGCATGAACAGTCTAAACCGCGAGCTCTCTCTCCTCGGATCTGGACGCAATTCTCCAAGAAGATGTATCGGCTTTGCTCATGGACTTGCCGCTACCTTGAGTGCAAGCCCTTCTCGTCCTCTTCATGGATCAGTTGAAATCAACAGTCGGGTATTGACCATTGCAACCAATATGCTGAAGTCGAGTAGTCAAGCGCAACTCCGTGTTGCAAGCACACAAATTCAAGTTGCATGGATTCTGATCGGAGGCTTGATGTCACTTGGGCCGAACTTCGTCAAAATACATCTCTCGCAGCTCCTCTTGCTGTGGAAGAATGCGCTTCCGAAGCCTCTTGCTAAAGATAATACATCAGCCAGAAGTTTCCTCGACAACTCTTTTCTTACTCACGTAAGAGAATGCGCGATGGGTTCAATTTTGGCCTTCCTCGAGTTCAACAGCCGTCTCTTGACTGTGGATGTATCAAAGAGAATCGCAACCATGCTTCAGAATACAACAGCCTTCTTAAGAACGCTGCCATCCAAGAAGACCACTGACGACGTCAGTCAGAGGTTGGCCCCTGCTCTGCAGCTTCAAGATCTCGAGATGATGGTTCAGCGTAGAGTCTTGCAGTGTTACGTCAAGCTTGTCAACCTCAGTCCAGCTGGCGGAAGTGAGGCTCTACTACAGTCGAATTTACTGACACTTGCGATCTCGCTCTTTGCTGATCCAGAGAATTACGCACCAAACTCGCTGAGTGCCTCAATTGCTAATGCTGCTGCAACGTTTGAGTCTATCTGGGATGTAGGCGACAACTCTGGCTTCGGCATCACTGGCCTAGTCGCCGGGTCCCGTGTTAAAAAGATTCCTGGACAGCAGGATACCTCCGTCGAGAACAAAGATGAACTTGACAGCCCGGAAGATATGATAAACAACCTTCTCCGCTCGCCAATCTGCGGCAGCTTGGAGCATGACGCTTCTGTCTTGTATATCGGCAACATGGATCCATCGTCAATAACCCCTGATCCTCCTGCTACAGAGGTCATTAACGCGGCGATCCAGCTCTTTGCATTCGCCTTTCCCCTTACTCCGGGCAAAGTTCAGGAGAGTATTCTAGAGCAGATTCGAACCTTCGCATCTGCCGGTACTTTGCTGAGGGACCCTGGTCGCAAAGCCGCCATCAACGTTAATCTTGCTGCAGCCATTCTGGCCACAATGAGGGTAGCTGTTAAAGAGACTAAATCACCTGCTGGCGACGTTTCGAACCATGCAGTGGAGGCACTCTTACAGGACATTGTTCGCGACTTTGTTCTTGACCCGGATGAGCATGTCAGGAGCTTGGGTTATGCTGCTACGGCACGCCTCTGCAACGTCTATGGAAACGGATTTACGAATAACGAGATCAAGTACCTGGTTGATACTATTGTTGGGAACCGTGAGCCTAGTGCGAGAGCTGGTTGCGCCATGGCTCTCGGCTCAATCCAAACCCAGGTTGGCGGTATGGCTGCTGGATACCATCTCAAGACCATTCTGGGCATTTTGATGTCTCTTTGCAACGACCCTCACCCAGTAGTCCACTTTTGGGCTCTCGAGGCGTTGTCGTTGGCCTCGGACGCTTCAGGCCTCAGTTTTGCTGGCTATGTACCCAGCACCTTGGGGATGCTTGTTCAGCTCTATGTTTCTGAGACTCATCATGCCGAGATTTCATCAGCAGTCACCATGAATCTCGAGCTGGAGCTTTCCACAACGTCCGCTATCGCTCGTTGCGTTGACTCACTTATCAATGTCTTGGGACCTGATCTACAGGATTCTACAAAGTCAAGAGAGCTGATTTTCACACTCGTCAATCAATTCCGCGAGGAAGAAGACTTGTTGGTGCAAAGGGCAGCGTTAGGCTGCTTGGAGCACTTGTCTCTTTACGCCCCTGGACACATGCAATTTGCTGATTATGTCAAGCTTCTCCAAAAATACCTTTTATCTGAATCAACTACTCTACGGGATGTGTCGGTCGATGGACTACACAACATGATGAAACGAAACCCTCAGGATGTCCTTCGGGAAGCAGAGAATGGCTTCGAGGAGCAGCTTTGGCTTGTACTCGACACCATTCCTTCTCATGACGGCATCCGTAATATCATCCGTAATTGGATGCATCACACGTGTCTTACAGAGACGCACGGCTGGCTTCAACGGTTCCAGGCTGTATTGAAGATGACAAGAGCCCGACCGAAAGCTGAAGATACGCAATCTGGGTCCAAGGGCAGCGGGCTACCTGACTTGCAAGATGAGGAAGTGGCTGGTTTCGCTGCCGCGGCTGGCGCTGCCAAGGACGAGAAGGAAACTAAGGCCACCTCAGAAGTTGAACCCTTACGATGGCAAGTTACTACCTTTGCGCTGAGCTGCATCGATGAGATGTTTATGCTCATCGCCAAGGATGTAACTGCCAATGGGGAGTCAAAGGCTCAGAGCGATCTACAAAGTAAGGTTGCCGACGTTGTTCGTATGGCCTTCTCTGCATCAACCTCGAGTGTCTTGGAGCTTCGTATTTGGGGATTGAAAATCATTGGAGATGTGCTCAAAATGTTTGGCAAAACTCCTGACCCGGACTTTGAAGAGGCGATGCTACTTGAGCAATACCAGGCCCAGATCAGTTCAGCCCTCACCCCAGCCTTCGCTGCTGATTCCTCACCTGAGCTTGCCTCAGAAGCTGTCAACGTCTGCGCCAGCTTCATTTCCATTGGCATTGTTACTGATGTGGACCGCATGGGCAGGATTCTCAAGACCTTGGTCAGCGCCCTCGAGAACTTTTCCAAGGATAGCGAGAATGCTGCCATTGGTGACCTGAAGGGTCTGAGTTCTAATGCACAGGTCATGGTCAAGATATCTGTATTCTCCGCCTGGGCAGAACTGCAGGTTGCCAGCTCAGAGCAGCATTATCTCTTGGATGTTCTCAGGCCTCATATTGGTACCTTGACCCCTTTGTGGCTAGAATCTCTGCGTGAGTTCGCGCGGCTCCGATTCGAGCCCGATATCTCAATGACTTTGGGGCCTCCATCGCTATCTGGAAGTCTAGATACGATCTATGCCGCCTTGAACCGCGAGACATTGCTACGCTTCTACCAGGATGCTTGGCTGAAGCTAGTAGATGCCATTGCTAGCCTGATTGAACAGGATAGTGAGTTTGTATTTGACGCTCTAGATGGAAAGGAATCAGATGGCCCCTCGACCAGCGGCAAAACCAAGAGCTCAGATATCAATTATCGAGACGAGCCTGTGGCATTTTTCTTTGTCCTCTTCGGTTTGGCCTTTGAAGCCCTTGCCACTCGTTCTGGGCAGAGCGACTCTCTCGCGACACACGAACAGACACTGGCCATCTTGCAAGCGCTCAAGAAGATCCTACATCCGAGCGTATCCGGTCATGCTATCTACAGGCCGGATGTGTTTTCCGAGACAATGGACCTACTGGACCGCTTGGTGCTTACAGAAAGCTTGGACGTACAAGGCGTGATTGTGGAAATTGCGAGCGTTCTCTGTATCGCACACCCTTCTGCAAGACGGCATGCGACTGAAGAGGGTGATTTGTCTGACGATATCGACCAGCTCTTCGAGCTCACACGAATCATTGTGCTGGTGCTCACGGGTCTTCTCCCCAACCTTTCAGAAGGAAACCAACCGGCCAGGCATCAGATGAATGAGGAGGCTATCTTGCTGATTGGCTCGTCTCTGAAGGCGCTCGTGGATGCCGCTGAGGTCTTTCCAGCCATCATCAAGACAGATCTTCACGCATGCATCGTGCATATCTTTGCCACGATCTTGTCGACACCTGGTTGTCAGGAGCTGATTGTTCCGCAGTCATTACCCACCCTAAAGCGTTTTGTTGGCAGCATGTCAAAGTCACGGAGGAGTCGTGGCAATGGTGAGCCGTCATCCACAGACATTCAGATGCAGGGCTGTCTACGCCGGTTCCTCTCGATCTACCTAAATGCCCAGAAGCGTGAAGCTCCCCAGTCCCTTGCATGTGTCAAGAATTGCCTCCTGGCCACGACCATTCTCTTTACTGGGGGCCAAAATCACCTGCCTGCCTCTGAAGCTCTTGTAGCCCGCTATCTGGATGAGTTGTTAGACTGCCTCACTGACCGAATGGTATGTTGCTTTGCCCCCCACTCTTCATGACAGAAGTACTAATCAAGATCAACTTTAGACTGCCAAGATTGCAGCAAACTGCATCAGATCCCTGTTGCTTCAGCCATCCTCAACCAGTGCTGACCTTAGCATTGCTCGTTACCTATTCCCACGGTTGATAGCATTTGTGACTGACACAGACCCTGAAGATCCTGAAAATGCCAGGGCCCTGGTCGCTCACACTCTATCCCAATATGTTAGTACGGTCGACAAGGGTCGACGCGTCGCGGCTATGACTGTAGTAGTACCAACATTGATGGCCCGAGCCACTGCCGAGGGAGAAGAGGTGTACCAAGAGACCAGTGCACGACTACTAGAGCTTGCAGCGGTAGACCAAGAGACATTCAGAGCGATAGTCGGCGGCATGAACGACGGACAGAAGGGATTCCTTGAGGAGGTGATCCGCTTTGGACGGCAGGACACAGGTCAAGTGGACAAGACGACTACAGGAGCGTCTGGGCAGCCAAGTATTGCACTCAAGATGGATTTCGGCGGTTGAACCAACAAAACAGACACATTGGGCTTGCTAGGAGGGAGGGGCATGAGGTTTGACACGTTGTCAGCGCAGAACAATACATGAGCCTTGTGCAACATACCTTTTTGGCAAGCCGAATATGTGTTTATCCTTGCTTCCAGCCGCAGTTGGACTGGCATAGCCATGACAAAGAATGACGAAAATCGTGCAGCAAGCATCTATCTTCCCTAGACTGGCATCGTCTGTGCGGGCACGGCCAGAGGCGTGTGACGAGGAATCACTATACAAGGAGACAAGGGGTGACAGCAGGTGCTGTACCGTAGCAGTACAGGCATTGGCAAGCCATGGTAGGATAAGCGTACATCAGATATGGTACCTACGATAGCTAGACAACAGCTCAACGGCCGGTGTTCCTACGACAGGCGGACGGTGGGGTCACCTGTCAGGTTACACAAAGGATCGCCGCGCCTAGAGCACAGCCTATTGGCTGGGCATGCATAGCATGGCGCCAACCAAAAGGAACGGAGATACAACCGGGGCTACCGGTAATATGCCGCATGCACCATTGTCGTCGAGTGCATACAGTAGCATCATGCACGTCTAGGAGCTACAAGTTGACGGCGCTGGAGTCTCTGTGATATGAAGAGGAAGAGAGGGGTGTTGATGGTGGCTTTTCTATAGATAGAAGGGAACGAGTAATGAAAATATGATAGATGCATGATATCACGATGTAGAGGGCATTGAGCTTGATTTCAAACTAAGTTGATACGCACTCTTGGCACTCATGTTCCCAACCACTCATCAAGCAAGTCTTGCTTTTTCTTTTTCTTTTTTTTCTATTTCCCTCTGGACCTACGGTCTATTCAATACCTCGACGAGAACATCTCACTATGCATGTTGCTCATGAAAGGAAAACCTCCCCGAGAAGATACCTTGAATATTGGTTAAATATGCATACCAGCGTCTAAAACATACGTATACGGGGGTTTTAAAAAGCAAAAGAAGAAACCCCATCGTCAGACTCCACCCATACAACGAACGGTCCAGATGAGCATATTAACAAGGGGAAGCTTGTATCTCTTGGCTTGGCCAAGTCAACCAAAAGATGCAAGATCTAGGTGTTGGGGTATGCAACCTGACCCTGTTCTCGATGCATTCTTCTCTACTTCGCTACAGGCCTCTGTCATATCTTTCTGGCTACTGGAGATAATAGATCTACCTGGTCTGCGTCACTTGGGAATGATGCGAAATAAGCTTATGTTGAATAACGTTGATTGTGTTTTCTAAATCAGACCAACGGATGGGCCTGAATTCTACTTCATGTTCCTTCCTTGCTCTAGGACCACTCCCCAAAGAGAACCGTGAGATTCAACTGACCCTATTGGGTTATATATAAAACAAACCATAGCATCAAACACTAGCCCTGGTTGAGGTTGTGCGTGATCCGTCAACAATGACTGGTCCCTCATTCTCGCTGCTGCTCTTCCTTTCCGTAGGTGGGTTTTTCGATGGGGGTTTCTTATCAGACTGCGAGTGTGACGCTCTCTTACTGGACGCGGGTACTCTCTTGTTTGAGGATTTATTCTTGTCCGAGTCTGTTGGCTTGGGCCCTTTCTTCTTCGGCCGCTGAGGCTTCTCGTTCCTCCGACGATCGTTGCCCCTACCACGAGAAGGTCCCGTTGGTGTCCGTGCCTCTTGAGAGGCAGACCCTTCACTTGGCTCTTCCGGAGTGGACCGTGCTATGACTTTTCGACCTTGGAAGCGAGCTTTGTTTAGTTGCTCGATAGCCGCATTCGCTGCCGAAGAACTTTCAAAAATTACCAAAACGTAGCCTCTAAGATACTTGCTGTCGTTGTTCTTAGGGATGTCGATAGATTCGATCTTGGCCTTATCCACCTTGCGGCGTATCCAAGACTTGACTTCGTCTGCATGCGCCTGTTGCGGAAATGGAGATACATGTAACTTGCGTGACTCTGGTGCGAGGCTTGTTGGTTCACTAGATGGATTTCCTTGAGGGACGCCACTATCATAGTAATTCTCCGAATGCTCAGTCCGGCCGCGGTAAGGCATAGAAGATTGTGTCCCTTGATATTGGTACTGGGTAGAATACGCAGCAACAGCAGGCTTCATAGGGGCGACCTGGTTATTGGCATCATTATAACCATAATACCCTCTCGGATCCATGGCCGCATGTGTTGCTCTCGTGGTTGTTATTGGTGTGATTGGTGGCTGGTGAGCATAGCCTTGAGACGAGATAGACTGGCCAGCAAAACTCTGGCCGCTGGCTTGAGGGTAACCAGCTGCATAGTACTAGAGCCCGAGAACCGTGGTCAGATCAAGGATATTAGCCTGAGTGTCATGGAAAACTTCCTTACCTGTTCAGTCGCTATAGAGTACTGTGGGGATGCGGCTACTGATATTGGCGATGCATACTGGTTTGAAGGAGTAGGTTGGTACCATGGTGTTTGTGTATGACCTACCTGTGGTGTACCCGCGAGCTCTCTGATCTTGATGGGCTCGTGACGGTTCTTGTCAGACGCAATGATTGAGCGTCCATTAAAGACACCGCCGTTAAGAAGGGCTATAGTTATGTGAGCTTCTTGAAATTCTTGATTGCGTCGAAAAATGCATACCCCATGCTCTCTCAAAGTTTTCTCGGCCTTTGACCCGAACCCATCCAGAGGTGCTAGTTGGGAAGACTTCGATATGGTCCACAATGCATGCTTTGCGTGTCCAGTCCTTGAGCTGCTGCCATGACGTCCCGAAGGGTAGCTAAAGCGGTAGTTAGACACTCCGATCAATATGACAGTACGCGGTTTGTGCAGAACGGGAACCAACATTGCAAATAGTAATATAGTAGATGCCGGTCTTATCACCCGGACCGACATCCGCTTGGACAGTATTCTTAGCTGACATGGGTTGGCGGGGAACTGTAGAGAACTGAAGTGTCCAAATGTCCGAGAACCCTGGGTTTTTGTGTTATGTTACAAGAGATTGGAGAAAGCAAAGACCGTGTGACGATGTGAATGGTGTGCCAGGTGTGGTGATGCACAATGTAGTAGCAATTGTGAATCTATACTCAAAGGCAGAGCATCATTGTCACGTTTCGTAGGTGTTTCTCTGTAGCCCCGGACACAAGCTCTTAAAAGCTTCGAAGGAAACATGGTCAGGCACGTACTCACACCTGCACGTAAGCATTATATATTGCTTCTCATAGCAGCTGGCGAAAGAACGGCAGAAGGAGGAGAAACAACCTAGCTATCTCCTAAACATTGCTTTTAGATCGTTCTTTACCAGCTCGGGGCTTTCGTGCATCTAATCCCAGTCTTCAGGTCGTCATTTTAGGCCCCGGGGGTCCAGGGAGAATGCATATTGAGAACGGGCGTCCCTACAAAAGCAGGTGTCGTCTCGGGATTGATGAAGATTGGGAATTACCAAGACTAACACACCCGGATTTGGAAAGCTTGCCGCCTCCTGGAGGATAGACGGTGCAGTGTAACCCGAGATCCTTGCTGCCGTTTCGATATGTATCTTTTGATTTTCAGCTTGCGGTGTGGGGGCCCAACTAGTCGGAAACGGTCGAGAAACTGTCGAGCCAGAGTTGATAGGGTTTTGGTTGGTGATACATTGATACATGAGGAAGTCCCACGCGAGAGGTGCAGTCTATCATCACTAGATCCCATGCCCAGCAAACAGATCGGTCTAAGCCACAGGCCCTAGTAGCCAAGCATGTCTCTCTTCCTGGTTTGTGCAGAGGCCAGTGTAGTCCCGCCTTGCATAATGACAGATCATATTGCGATCAGTGCTCCACCTTCTGTCGAATTCCTACTAGATGTTGGCTATGACAGATGCCACCGAGAAGGAGGGCCAAGATCAAGTACCCAGTGGTAATTATCGTTCTCTAGTTCTGGACTTTTGGTCAAGTGAGCAGGGCTTGATTCAAATGCGTCTTCCGTTTCAGTCCAAACTCCGGGCCTTTCCTCGTGTTGTTGTCGTGGCGCCCACGCTATATGGTTTCATTGCTTATTCGGGGCACAAAGTGCAGAAAATCGTTCCTGTGAGAGAAGAGGAAACTATACGCCATGTTTCGCCAGGCTCGTTATGCGGTCATGTTTTGACACTAGAAGGTAGCGCCACTTTGTGTAACCCGAGTCCCGTCACCAGTCAGAGCGTTGAAAATCCTCATGTAGAAGAAAATCTTAGCTTCATCATTGCATCTGTGGTATTATTCCACATCCCAAGATTCACATTTTCCCAGGGGTGTTGGTTTCTTTGAGACTAGGACAAAGCAAGTCCTGGCGTCCTAGTCCTTATGCATGTTTAAAGGAGAAGGTGTCGTCCAATGTGGATGTGTCGTCTGGCATCAGAGCAGATACATCAACAGTATCTCCGATATCGTGCATTGATCCCAAAGTTCTATCGCCAACTGCACCATCGCGCCATGGAGTCGGGCACTGTGCCGCATCTGCACAAGACATCAAGATACCTTGTTGTGCATCGGAAAGCAATAGAACTGGAAACTCGGATTCGCCATTGACCCAAGAGATCCGGGTCTTGCCCACCATTTTACCGTCTGGGAGATGTGCATCCAAGGAGATGGGCTTGGGCCCTTCAGAGAGTGGATCCCAAATAAAGGAGACGCCACGATACTTGTCGTCCTGACATGTCACCAACAGCAGCTCACGAGCTGTTGGATGCCATTGGAAGTCAACACTCGAATGGAACATGAGGACCGCGCGTAGTTCGGCTGCGGTGACGTCCCAGATCCACAAAGTAGAGGGAGCATCGTCAAGCCTTGTAACTAACAAAGCAGAAGATGCATCAAATGCAAGCGAGGAGCATCCTACCCTCACATCGACAGGAGGCTTGCCATCAACCAATCGACTCTGAGGGGAAACCATCTGGGTTGCGCGGAGAAATGTGTAAGACGCGCCTCCACGTGATGAGGTATTGAGTTGTTCCTGCCAGACCTAATACACATTGTAAGAATAAACTCACCTTACAGACGCACACGAGCTTACCTGAAGTGTATCTTTTGGAACAATCGTGGTGGGATGGGTAAGTTTCAAGCCATCTCTCCATGTCTGCGTATTGAGGGCGCACACGGTCCTGCTGCCATCGCCTACTGCACAGAATGACGCATCAGGACTAAGACCGCAGTGCTTGATCCCAGTCTCGAGGTCGGCTTCCTGACCTCCAACAATGCTAGACGCCCCAATGGCACGGAAAAATTGACCATCAGGTGTGTATAGCAAAAGCTTATGCCCATGTGCTGGGGCTTCCCACAACAACAGCCATTGCCCGTCAGGGGTCCATGTCAGGCCATGAGCGTCAACAGTTTCCGGATACCAGGATCGCAACACTTGTCTCGTTCTTGGGTGGTGGATACTGACAGCATCGCGGCCGCCTGTCCGCGTTAAGATAGCAATATGCGAAGTTTGGCGTCGTACAGAGTAGCCTCTGGCGGCTGAGGAGGGGAGGTAGAACTTTGGGTTGCTGATCTCGGTAGCTTTGGAAGTAGATAAGTCAAAGATGGAGAACTTGAGGCCAAAGGCGCCACAGGCGAAGACCTCATTGTCATGAGCACCAAACTGCACAAGTGTCTGCTTCCCACCACCAGGTGCAGGATTCTTGATGGTGACATGAAACGACGAGTCGTTTATCGAAAAGACATGAATCTGATCGGCACTTGCAATGAGGATGCGAGACGACGAGGGTGCCCATGACAGCGTGGACAAAGGGGTTGTGACATCTGACGGCAACTTAATCGAATGCACGATCAAAAGCGATGCAGCTGACCGCACTGATATACTCTGAGAAGAAAGTGTAGCAATGAATCTGCCATCAGGGCTGGCAACGCAGTGAGGCGAGGCTATGAGGATGGTTAGCGGTCTTGTCTGTGAAGAGATTCGAATGAGAGGGAGGATGGGGAAGACGAGGTATACCTTTGAAAGCACGTGAGGCATGCATAGCAACTGCCTCTTTGCCGCACTGGGATAAGTCGGTTCAAGTAAAGAGTTGAGATGGAAGGTAGAACCGTGCCGTGTTAAATTGTTAAATAGCAAGGGCGGGGTTATAGGGATGGTTCGCTGTGAGGAAAGATATCAGGTGATGAGCCCGATAGAGTAATAGTTGTTCCTAATCCTCCTGCAGGTTCTAAGGCTTGAATGACATCTCTCTTGGTGGTTTCGTCGTAAAAGTCTTTGGGCTTGATTCGAAGGCCCAGCTGTTTAACTTGATAACAACGGTGGGGATGTTGACCTCCATATTTACATACTTCCTGTTGTGGCTTAGCGCGGGCCGTTCCTGAGTTGCCGCCAACTGACGTAAGCGGATATCGACGTCTTGGAGTTGTAGTAGGGCGTCTAGGTAACATATTGACTAATTTATATTAACAGATTTGGGTACTAGCTTGCGAACTACCTTGGTATCATGATCATGTTTGTTTCTATATGAACTCTCATATCCCAGCCTCCCAATTAAATAACTCTATTGCCCTGGGCCTGCATGTACCATTTCTATAGGCACATCTGTAAAGGTGAACAAATTTGTTCAGTCTGGAATACTTAGTACCTAATATACGCTAACTTGTATTGAGTGATTCCTACTGTATACATCAGGTTGTATTTGATTTCTTGCATGCATTTCGACTGACAACGCTCAAGGCTTGAAAGCGAATTGAGGTTATCAAGCGTTGCGGTTACTTCATGTCTGCAGCAGCACGTTTAGAAAAAACAATCGTAGGTCGTCAATATTATTTCAGAGTCTCTAAATTTTTATTTCAAGTCATGGTTCTCGAAAAGTCGTATTAAACAGAAAGTTGTCTTGCTTTGTCTACCTGGTCCTTAGTATTACCAGCCAACCGGCTACCCTATTTTCACCGTGGTCAAAATAGGTGGCCCATTCTCAGTAGTAGAAGAAGTATATGAAATCACTTATTGGATATTAGCTCTTAGCCTAACTAGGAAGCTCTGGTCATTCATCCGGTATAGCTGGATTCCGGTACTTGTGCACGCTTATACTCTTAACCCCTTGGCTGATTTCCAATACTCATGTATTATCCCTGTGCACATCTATCTGGCCACTTCTTCAGAGGAATTCTCTGGTGGGTCAGGACATAATACATAAGCTTGAGTGCTTCCGCCGGAAACAAGTGCCCTTTCGATCACCTTGTTGCTAGGAAACCGTATTTGTAGGCCAAGCGGTTTAGCATCCGGCGAGAAAGTCAATAGCAATCACTCACTCAATCACGTGAGGATATATATGCCAGCTTATTGTGACAGTTCACACTACATACTGCCATGCTCAATCTTGCATATATTATGTAACCAGCCCCCAGGGCATAGTAAGACTTGGATAAGTTGTGGTAGGATAGCTCCCAATCTATGGTACAAGTACAGCTGGATTATTTCTAGTAGTTTCCTGGAGGACTTACTAGTAATACTGTTAAACAGAACGGCTTTGGCTGTCTTCTGTTCAAGTTACGGCATGTATAGTCTAGGAAAGCGCATTATAGGAACGCAGCCTAGAAGATGATAGTCAGCTAATCCAGGTCTTCAGGTATTAAACTTGCACACTTCTATATTGAGTACGTGTCATTGCTCGCCCTTATATACTACCTAAGAATGAATATTGGTGTCAGTAGATGCAGTAGTTGTCTACTCCTCCATTGGCAGGCAATGCCTATAGGATGGAGATGACAGCACGAGACTAGCCATCGCCAATAAGTGATCTGAGTAATCTAAATGAAAACCACTTCATAACCCATTGGGTGGTATAACGATATGCGCAGTGGACTGGACCCCCCTATGTCATGATTGAGGCCTCATAGCATGTCAATGCGATCTTTTCGCGTTATGACCAAGTTGTACTTTGACTCTATCTTAATAAAGTTTTTTTCTTGATATCCATTACTTAACAAGCAAGTTATTTCCTCTTATATATCGTGTGAACAACTTACTTCTTTACCATGTCTACTCGAGAGAATGAGTAATATAGCGAGCAAGTAAACAACAGTTGACGATACAAGAGATAGCTTAAGCAATGTAAGTTCAAGGCTATAAGAATAATAAGATACCTCAGTATTGGTCTCAATTGGTTGTGCAGGAATCGATGGAAGACATGGAAGACATTCATGCTGTTGAAATCCCTCGCATGATATGACTTGCAAGGTCCCCTGCGATGCCATGATGGATATGTGGACCACAGCAATCGGCAGTTAGAACTCAGACCACTCGCCAAGCACTATTTTATGTTCTACCGTCTCAACAAACAACTCATGATAGACTCACGAGAGATCAGGTGTTTAATATTTTATTAAATTGTAGCATTATCAGCCAACATTGGTATCGGACGAGAATCTACATCTGACCACAAAGTTACCCTGAACCACAATTTTGGGGCGCTTATGGCCGGGCAAACTCTCCACGATAAGATCATTCCTCTTTGGAACTAACGTTGCAGTCTTTACAACTCCGCGGGCCCCTAGACGCGAAGTTATTTCCATTACTCAGCGCGGGGAAGGGGTGTGGCAAGCGGGCTGACCGCGATAAGATTGGGTGAATTACCCATCATAACACTTCATAGTTGCGTAGTTTCAGGCTCGTGATAGGGTTGGGACCGTTGTTAGACGAAGTTTGGAAAAGTCAGCTTATTTATTATTTATTTATCGCATGGGCATGTTTTTCTTTGTCCTGAAGTCGCAGAGATAATTGGAAAATATGGCTTCATAGCATTTATTCTACTGACCTTGTCTTATCATATCACCAACCCACGCACGGCACCAGCAAGTTTCGGCTTAGAATGTCGTTCCGTATTCTGAGCGCCCGAGCCTCAGCTCCCATGCGACGGGCCGTCGGGATATCGCATCTGCATCAGCATCCTCGCGCAGCCTCGAGAACCGTTGCTACTGCAGCTGCACCTCAGCAAACACCCCGCGAACCACCGTCCTCAACGCCAGAACTCGATCTTCTACACCCTCGTCGCCAGCGCATCCGCGAGGCAAAGCCCTTCTCCGACTTCCTGACCGATACCTTCCACCGACAACATGACTACCTCCGCATATCCGTCTCAGAGCGGTGCAATCTGCGCTGTGTCTACTGCATGCCCGAAGAAGGCGTACCGCTGTCGCCAGATCGAGAACTCCTGACAACGCCCGAGATTGTCCTCTTGTCGTCTGTCTTTGTCTCCCAGGGAGTCTCGAAGATCAGGTTGACGGGCGGAGAGCCCACTGTTCGACGAGATATCCTCCCTCTGATGCAACAAATTGGAGAGCTACGGCGGCATGGCCTCAAGGAGATCTGCATCACGACCAACGGCATCTCGCTGCATCGAAAACTCGACAGTATGGCTGAGAGTGGACTGACAGGCGTCAACCTAAGCCTCGACACCCTAGATCCCTGGCAGTTCCAAATCATGACACGGAGAAAAGGCTACGACGCGGTACAGAAGAGCATTGACCGAATACTCGAGCTCAACAGACTCGGCGCCGGCATCAAGCTCAAGATCAACTGCGTCGTCATGAGGGGCGTCAACGATCGAGAGGTTCTGCCCTTCGTGGACATGACGCAAGAGAAGGACATTGAAGTCCGTTTTATCGAGTATATGCCGTTCGACGGCAACAAATGGAGCAAGGGCAAGATGTTCAGCTATCAGGAGATGCTGGACCTCATCGGGACAAAGTATCCCACCCTTCAAAAGGTGCAGGACCACAAGAACGACACGAGCAAGACATGGCACATCCCAGGCTTTGCTGGCAGGATAGGATTCATCACGAGCATGACGCACAACTTCTGCGGGAGCTGCAATCGTCTACGAATCACAGGTGACGGAAACCTCAAGGTATGCCTCTTTGGCAACGCTGAAGTGTCTCTACGGGATATTCTACGCAAGTCAAACAGTGGCGAGCCCATCGACGAGCAGGCCCTCGAGGCCATGAAGCAGATCGAGATGGACCGGCGCAGAGATCTATTAGCATCAGACCGGACACCTCTCGGACTGGCACCTAACGAGATGGAGCTGCTGGAAGTCATTGGCGCTGCTGTCAAGAGGAAGAAGGCAAAGCACGCGGGAATCGGAGAGTTGGAGCACATGAAGAACCGACCCATGATCTTGATAGGTGGGTAACGGCGCTCTTTTACCATGTTTCTCCATCATCTATGAATGGTACGTATGGAACTGGGGATTGTTTGCTTGCTCATGATAGTTCGCGGGGCAACTATCTTAGCTATGGGGCCTGGAGGTTAGGTTGGTTATTTCATGAGGCTGGGATACCCCAATTGAGTTTGAGTCGAATGCACATGCTGAATTGAGATTGTTGTAGATCCCATAAACCGGCTCCCATCTCGCAACATGCCTCCCCGAGTACAGTCTCTGCTACGTGACGGCCTCTTATCCACCCCCAGCCGATCTCTATCCTTGCACCACCAGCAACAGAGACTCTTCTCCCAAAGCTGTCATGCCAGAAATCAAGACACCAGCGACAAGGCAAAGCTGACCCACGTCTCGGCGTCTGGAGAAGCACGGATGGTCTCCATATCAGACAAGACGGTGACATCACGCATCGCCAAAGCCGCTTGCACCGTCCGATTCTCAAACGGCACAGCAATCGGCCTCATCAGGGACAACCAGATGAAGAAGGGCGACGTGCTGGGCGTGGCACGGATCGCTGGCATCATGGCCTCGAAGCGCACGCCGGACCTGATCCCGCTCTGCCATCCGATCCTGCTATCAAAGGCGACGGTTGATCTCGACGTCAGGGGTGACGACAGAGTCGAGATCGCTGCCACGGTCACGTGTGATGGGAAGACGGGAGTGGAGATGGAGGCGCTGACGGCGGCGTCTACGGCGGCACTGACCGTCTACGATATGTGCAAGGCCGTCGACAAGGGAATGGTCATTGAGGGGCTGAGGGTCGTTCTCAAGGATGGGGGTAAGAGTGGGAGATGGGAGATGGAGTGAGCGAGTGAGTGAGGGCAACAACGACAACAATAACCCCCAGATGACACCGCCAACAACTACATCTTACGGTGTGAGACAGCTCGACCTGTCCTTGCAGGATGGTCCCATTCAGACTATCCAAGTAAATATACGTGTCTGCAATCAACACCAAACATTGAGTCTTTGGTAGGGCTGTGTCTGCTCACTACTCATGAAGCCCACAGGCTGGAACACATAGACTCAAGGTCAAGGCTGGCTAGCTGGTCTGCTGGCCATACCAGACTAGAATAGACCTACATGCATGTGCATATAGCTGAGGCAATGGTCTTGTTTTCTCGTGAGAGAGGAGCAAGAAACTAAGACGAGTATCCCCATCTTGAGGTGGAGACGCCTAGTCATGGTAGATCCTATGTATCAACCTAGCCATGAAGCAGGGCATACGTTTAATTACCTCTCCTGCGAGTGATACATATTACATATGCATAGCTACCTAGCTAAGGCTCAGATTCCCGTGGAAATAGTGAAATCAATTAAACGAAATACGTGTAAGATACGGCGCACGTCGGCTAAAGCCATGGCCCACGGAGCCGCCCGACACGTCAAACAATGAGACCCCCGCAGCGCTCTGATAGCGATGGAGGTTTCCGATTTCAGGTTGCAGGGCTCGGGGCCGTTGCAGAGAGGGAAGTTGTTGTGTGCGAGTTGTAGCACATGATCCCTGTGAGGCGCTGGTGGTGAACCTCAAACTTGAGGGGAAGAAAAGGCGGTGGGAGGATGTATGCGTGTGTGCGTTTGTATACATGACAATCTATTCCCTCTTCTCCGTTGTGCATTCGTTCGACCCCTTGGTCAGTCAACGGCAGAGCTGTGATTGGACGAGGTGGTGGCAGCCAACTCGACCCTCCTAGAGCTGTATGCCTCAGGCATTCTCTCCAGACCGTTACTAAGTCCATCTGTCAAGATGCATAGAGGTTGCGAGACACAGCCAATCGAAGCTCAATGATAAGCATGCCGAGGAGCCGCAATCTGCAGGGGGCTGTTGAACGTCTACTTCCGATACAGGTAAAGCGTGGCGTCCACTTGGTGTCTTGGCATCTCCGTCTCTGACAAACTCGAAAACGAATCAACATGGGCTCGAAATTCGCTGACCGGAGAACGGAACTCGGTGACACCTTCTGGTTGCGGCCCTGCCACAATTCGAGACTCTTGGATAAAACTGGAGTCCCTCGGAGCTTTCTCACTGAGGCGAACTTTGCGGAGCTGAGCCAAAGCTAAGCTCAAGTTCTTGAAGCCCCGGACAACTGAGACCCATAACTTGTTGACATTGGACCCTGATCACGGTCCAGGTCGCGTGCCAGCCAGTTGCTGCAACCGTGTAAGCCAACAGGTCGGAGAGAGTAATAAAAGGGTCTTGTTGATGGAGAAAAGGCCAGTGCCCTTGAGTCACTTGTCTCATCAGCCTTGTCCAGCCATGAAATGGGTACATACACGCAGCATTCAAGTGAACACAACTTGGTGACACCTGATAGCTTGCGTTTTAAGGGTCTTGAATGAACAGCGGTGAAACAGTATTGACCCTAGGTCTCTTCTGTAGGTCTTAGATGGTTCTCAGCCCCCAAATGTGAAGTATCTCAGCCGAGGGGAGTTTTTGCTTGTCGCCTGCTCACCCCGTGTGATGCTTTGTCGTGGTCATGGCTGGAGAAGGCTGATAGCAGACAGATGTGACATGCATACACATATCTGCGCATGGACATTTCATCCTTCACTTCATGGATCTTGCTCATGGGTTCTATCATGCGCCAGCACCGCAATGCTTGCAAGACCCTCTGTGGCTACACGTACGTAATTACCCTCGCCCTGGGATTAAACATGATGCTTAGCCTCGTCCCGTAGTTCACAGCTTGGGCCACTTGGACAGGACCCTGAATTTCTGATAAGATGCGATATGCGAAGGCCAAGCTTAATTGGACAATGTTGCCACGACGATCTTGTCGTCTCGAACGCGCCGATCAAAACCGGACCCCTTTTTTCCCTTTTCTCTCGAAGGTCTACTCCCTTGAGCAAAGAGTCGGTGACGGAGCCATCTATTTTAGCCAGCGGTAATTGGCTGGTCATGGTACATTTCGAGGTTAACGGAAAAGGCGTTTCGGCAACGCCACGGATTGAGTGGAGGTCACGAAAGATGGAGGAAACGTGGCTGCAGCAAAGATTAGTGGATCACTGGAGAACCCCAACAGCGTGTTAGCTCGGCGGCTAGACTTGACCCTGGGCCTGGGAAGCGGAGCGCGCTGCGGTAATAATAGAGGCGAACCAGTTGAAGACGGTAGACAAACATGGAAAGCCCTGCAGAGACCAGCATGACACGGTGGAACCTCTAGGTGGCGGTGCGGGTGAAATAGAAGTTGAAGAATTCCAGAAAAGAAGAAGAAAGGAATGGCCAAGCGCTGAAGGGTCGTGGCTGATCATTCTTCTGAAACTGCACAGGCCAAGATAGGTAAAAATGTCCCATCGGCGAAGCGGCCAAGTTTACCGTATCGACTGGTGGGTGACCCGGAATGGGAATGAGCGGCGAGGGCATGACGTTGATGGGTTGATAATTGTTACCAGTACCAGCTCTGAATTATACTGTAATCTCATGATGATATTCATCCTCTTATCCATACTTGTTTGTGTATGTCGAAACTCAGCTGAAGCATTCGCCTTTCCCCCGAAGCAATGCCGTCTTCCGGCCGAGGGATTCGGAGCAGTGCGGGCTTTGGGGTTGGCCTAGGGCAGAGTAATACAGACCTGAGCATGATGGAGCGTTCCAGAGAACAAAAGAAAAGACAAGGCAAGGGATCCTTGACTGATATCCCGGTCCGATATGTGAGCTTGTCTCTTTCAAATCAAACCCGTCTTTGGTGATCCTCTCGCTCTAAAAGGATACCGGCCATGTGGAGCGGGAGCGGAGCGTGTGGGTGGTATTGGGGAGGGTCCACGAACAGGCCGAATAGACCAATCATGGATGGCGTATAGACGATATGCGTGTTGGTGTTGTCCTGTAGGTTGGGCCAACTTGTCATGGTGATGAAGCCCAACTGAATAGGCGAAAGGTAAAAGGTGAAGAGGAGGGGCGGGATGATGTTGTGGTGAAGTCTTTGTCCGTCGCGCACACACGCATTTGCCATTTACGGAGCAGTACAGCATCGTGTTCCCGTACCGCTGTTGGAGGACGAAAAAAGGGGTAGGGCTTTAGATTGGCGATCATGGCATCTTGGTGGTGTTGAAAGAAGATCATGACGAAGGTGATGCTATCCAAGTCAAAGCAAATACGGTACGCCAGCCGCATACAGTATCCGTATATAGATCGAGATGTTCAAAGTATTTGGAGCCTGGACATTGCAGGCGATCGGATCGAGAATATGTCAGTCAGGGGGGCATTCGTACCCATGCCCTGCCATGGCGTTCCTGTGTCATGGCATGATCGCATTTTGTCAAATCAGGACAAAGAAGATGGAAATGTAACACGACCCTGCTCCGTTTGCTCCGGGGAAGAAGATGAGTAGCATTGAAAATGGCAATGGCATAGGAAATGCATGATGACATTGGTATGAAAGAAAAGAATTGAAGGTGCCGGGTGTGTTGTATTGCAGCTCTAGATGCTGTAGCAGTACTATGTACAGTAGAACGACAACATGATAGAGAGTTGCGGGAGTCGGGACCTGGTGGTGCACTTGCCGATTCGCTTAATCCCCTCTAAGATTTCCCTGAGGTGTATGTACTAAGTTTACGACCTTTCTCGGCATGTAATTTATCATAAGCTTGTCCAGAGCGCATGGGTCCTCGCTTGTCTCTTTTTGTACGTAACAGTTGGCTCATTTATCAACTTGATCAAAATGGTCAACGATATTCGCTATCAGCAAAGGAAACGAACGACAAGCAATAATCGACGTTTAGAGATTCCGTTCCGTTCCAGCCATCACCTTTTTTTTAGGAGGCTCTAACGTTGTGACGGTGCAGCAACTCCGCTACCGGTCAGAACACCAAAGCGCAGCAAAAGAAAGTGACGGAAAGGAAAGGCAAGGCAAGGCAAGGCAAGGCGGAGGGACCAAAGCTCCCATGCAAAACCCGGCAGTCCAATCAAACAACATGCATCAGAGCGAACCATGAACCTTGAACCGGCGCTTTGGCTAACGTTACGGTATCAAGCGGGACCGCTTGGGCTTTGGGCTTGGGCTCGAGAGCGCGCTTGTCCAATTGCCGCCCTACAATAGTCAGCCCCGCGGACCGGACAGGTTTGGCCACATGGGTTTACAGTGCTGATGTGAAAGTGGCTTTTGATGGTTTGTATTGTATTGTTTGACACGGTAAGTTTAACAGACGTACTGTAGACTGACTCGACTGAACCGAACCGTAAGTTATCTGGCTTGGCCGAAATAGCCAAACGGTGGTTCAACATGCTTCACCATGGGCGAGGCACACAGTACTAGATACCGGGACAACAGCCGGTATGGATTTAACACGACTCGATACAATACAACGTAGTCTCGGCCTCGGCATTGCTCGTCGTTGTCGTTACAGTACTCCCCAGCATTTTAGATAGGTATACAACGGATACAGACAGCCTGTCCATCATAATTCAACACAGACCAACAACTGCAACCTGTCTCTGGCTCTCGCTCGCCAAACAGGGGGAATATCTGATCCATCGGCCAGGTTAACCCATCAGATTGGGATCTGTCTCCAGAAGGCTCGGGGACTATCCAACCAGGGCACTGAGATAGAAAACAGCTCGCCCACAGTTACGCATTGCTATCGAGTACCGTTTGGCTATCTCGCAAGACCCTTTACCTTATCCGGATGCGACTGAGTCGCCAGAATCCTAATTACATCACGGCCGAAAATCGCTAGATATTCATTGATCCCAGATATGCGTACAACCGTGCATAACCTACCTATCCCATCTGACACTGGCACATTCGCACCAACAAAGGGAGGCTTCAATTAATAGTACGGTATTGTCGTTGTGAGAAAAGAGAGAGTAAGCAGCAAGGGCAGACCCCGGCCTGGCCTGGTACGTACCTACAGTACCACCGACATCCGTCAAGGACACGGGCATGGAAGCCAAGCATCCATCATCAACTCCACCGCCTCCACATCCACCTCTACCCACTCCACTCACCCTCACCTGCAAGAGAGAGTGCACATCCCTGTCTCGCACTAAAGTTTAGCATCCCCAGTTACTGCAGACAAGAGAGGTACGTACCCCTGCTCCATCCGCCCCCGGTCCCCTCCACGCGACGGCGTTGCCCGCGCTCTCAGAGATCTACTACTACCTATGTACTCCTACTCCCTCTTTTGGGCTGGTTTAAACTCTGCCATGGCCCGCCCTTGAATCTTGTCTTATCTTGTCTTGTCTACTCCGTACTCTTCCCGAGTTGACTTCTTACAGTACAGTACCCTGAATACCGTACTTATCCATCTCGACCAATATCTACCCGCCCTTCCCCTCTTTTTATCCTGACCATTCACTTCCACGACCCTGCAACAGTCGTTCCGATACTATCTCGAAACACTATCTCTCACAATACGATCCATATCCAAACTAGTTACGAGCTGTCACGCCCTCAACAATGGCCGCCGACCTCATCATGCCTACTCTACCAGGCGAACAACACACGCGTCACTTCTTCCCTCAGCAGCGTCCTCACCATCGACGCAGCCAGTCGTATCAGATCTCGGTTGGCCCTCAGATTTCACCCATCAACACCCACGAGTCCAGCAGCCCCGATTCGGCCTCCTCAAATCCTACCTCCCCCAGAGCCCATCATGCCCGAAAGACTCGCCCTATGTACATGCCTGCAGCTCTGCGTCCCAACCTGTTCCCTTCAAAGACAAACAAAATAACCATCGACGACGCTGCTTCGGCTTCCAGCACCGAGTCTGATAACACCCTGCGACGCACCACGGGCAGCCTCATAAATCTGCCTGGCATGTCCGTCTTTGGCAACAAATTGGCCCGCGTCTCCACCGGCGACAGCACTCAAAGCAGTATCGACGAGGACTTTGATCACGACATGTTCCCCGAAGTCAAGGCCCAGCCTACTCGCAAACACTGGAAGGTAAGTTGAGCAATCAATCGCACGTTACTTGATCTTCCTCGCACAAAATCTACTTGCATGCGCCATTGTCTCAGGTGTATCCAACGTTCCCGTCTTGTACAACACGACAGCCGTGATTTGTCTCATCCCTATATACACATGTCGCATTATTCTCGTGTTCCGCAGCCAACTAACTGTCTTTCTCCAGCCCGATTCCGAATCTACTGTCTGTGATGACCCGACCTGCAAGCGCACTTTCAACTACTTCACCCGCCGTCACCATTGTCGAAAGTGCGGCAACATCTTCTGCGACTCTCATTCCACCTCTGCCGCTCCTCTCGACCATGACGCCAAGTTCAACCCCCGTGCGCCTTTGTCCCGAACCTGTCGTCACTGCTTTGAAGAGTTCAAGGTCTGGTGCACCCGCAACAACAGCCGTGCCTCGAGCGCTGCGTCTTCGGATGCTCCCAACCCCAACTCCTCGGTCCCCATCGCTGCCGGATCGGGAGATGCTTCTCAGCTGCCTCGTGGCCCTGAAATTGCTGCCAGTGTACCTAGGGACTGGAACTGGAGCACTTTCTAAGCGAACACGAGACTGTCAGCTGTCACCGGCAGCAACGACGGATCATAACAGGATGCTGCCTAATCTACTTGATTTATCGAGATCGAGCAGCTTTGTTTGCATGCTATTCTGCATTGCCTCGTTTACGTCCACATACCACGAACCCACCACATTCACTACTACCCCTGCCTTAGCGGCAGTATGAGATACCCGAAGCCCCTTCGCTTCACCAAGTCATGACAGAACGACAATAGATCGATAGAAATCACCTGACAAGTGACACTGTGCCTTGTCTAATTTCGCCAATCACCTCAATTCTTCAGCCCGTCACCCCACACGCTACTCCTCGTCCAGGAACAGGCCATCAACATTTATCTGAGTCTTGTTTTTAGCTTTGCGTTTGCTTTTATCATTTGCTCTTTATCCAAAGCGAGGCGTTTTGGAAAGCGGACTCATCTGATCTGCTCTATTGCTCTTACCGGTTTCGATACTTCGCTTCCCGACACCAGGTCGTCATAGCAATCAGTCTTGTTCGCGAAAGCAGACAAGGGGACTGATTTGCCGTTTATGCCATTTAATGTTTTTCTTTTTGTTGCAAGGGTGTCTTGAGAGTTACCTCGGACGGCACACTCATAGATGGTTTGGGATTTTTGCATTGTCATGCGTGGCACGGAAGGGGGATTTATGATGTTGATGAGCCTAACTAGTCATCCGGCCAGTCTGGACTGGCCATGTGCCGCCAGATGTTGGACCGTCTTTGCTGCTATTAGATTATTGCACTACAATCTTTCCCACCACATGCTTTGCCTTGATTGGTAATATAGCACACGAAATTGAGAACTCTATCCCAGTTGCCAGTTAGTTTATATTTGTGCATGCAAGCTGTGAGAGGCTAGTATATCAAAGGAGCTCTAACAACACACTTTAACGTGATTGCCTGATGACGATGTCAACAGACGTGCATTACGTTCCATGAGGCTCTCATGCAACGTTTCTCAGAAGTCGTATCATGTGCTACAAAGTGATGCTATCGAGTCGGGTCTTGTTTATGCCTTGCACTCTAGATATTCTCGACACGCTGCTATAACCCCCAGTGATGGCGGACAAAAGTCAGGTTCACGCTTGTGAAGCAGAAGACGAGAGAATACTCAAAATACAAGTTTGCTTCAGCACTATCAACTGTGCAAAAACTCTAGAACCGTCATCAGGCAATCGGAGCAGGGCAGAATGAACAAAGCATAGTTTTGCGAGTAAACTGTATATCAATTGACGCTATTTCCCCCTTCTTATTCATGAATCCGGATGTAATAGTACAAAGTACGAAACGCTTTTATATCTATATCTTGCTAAGGCTAGAGGAGTGAACCTATGCTGTCAAGGCAAGTATGAGCACACGCTCATTTTTGTGTAGTTGAGGTTTTTTTTTTTTTTTTTTTTGCTTCAAGTCCTTTTCAGTCCTTCTAATCTAGGCCTTCCGTCGGGACTTGGCGCTGGCCTTCTTTGGAGTAGAAGCCCTCGAATTCTCGTCCGAAGACCCATTGGTCATGTTCTCGCCGTTGTAGATCTCCTTTTCGATGCCCTTAGCAGCATCCCAGCCAGCCTTCTCGACGAGGGCAACGTTGGCATTAACATCGTGGACTGCGTTCTTGTGAGAGACTTTGCCGGCAGCGTTACTACGCTTGACATAACTCGCAATGAAGAAGCTGACGAAGAGATAGGTCAATGGTGCTAGGTACAGCACATTGAGCCAGATGGCAAAAGTCTCGCCTGTGGTAACGATGCAGGGTTGAGTAACGTAGCGCGTCTCGGTAGTGGAAGTGGTCTTAGCATTGACAGCCTGCGAGGCGACGGGGTCAGCACTGGCAGTAACACCAGCCTCAGCAGCGCCCCAAATAAACTGCTTGAGTGATTCGATAGCGCTGCCGACAGCGGTTTCTCGACTTGAGCCGGGGACGGCAGTAGTAGCGCTTACTGGAACGGAGTGTTGTTGGGCGTTGGTCACAGGAACCGTGTAAGAGATGAAGGAGTGAGCCATAGTCATGGATGCGCCAACAAGAAACTGGGTGATTTGCATCGTGGTAAGAGTTCGCTTGATGGGAGTAGGAACTCGGATGGAGAAGGCAGTCACTGTGTAGTAAAAGTACTAAGGTTATGTCAGTCAAATGTCTCAAAATGCAATTGGTGAGCTTACCATCAAAGAGTGAATGAACGAGTTGATGAGGACAAACATCCAAATGGGAGCAGACATGTAACGCAAACCAGCCCACATGCACAACATGGCTCCAGCATGGTGATAGGTCTGCAGAGTAGAGCTGAGCTTGCCCTTGGCGAGGATGATGAAAGTGTCAAGGACCTCGTAGAACTTGCTGAGATAGAAGATCCAGCCGTAGTAGGCCAAACCCTCATTCCACATACGACCAGCCTGTGTTCCGCTGGGCAGGCCGTTGACGAAAGCGGCATTCTCAGCCGAGGAGGCAAACGAGCTCGAAGTCTCGTTGTAGTAGATGGAGTTTCCAAGACCCGGAGCACCATGTAGACGGCAAAAGCTGTCAGCGGTACCGGCAAAACCCTGAGGTCCCATGGGATGTTGAATGCTCCGCCTCATGCCGCTAAGCATACCCCAGAATGTCCAGGCGGAGTAGACGGCGAGAAAGACGTTGTGAAGTACCACAAAGGCGAAGAATGGGCGGGTCTTGCTGATTGCCCATGGCTTCTTGCCGTTAGACTTGTTGTAGACATTGAGGCTCTTGACAGTGACGGCATAGAGGATAGCAATAGTCAAGGGGACCTTGGCATCGAGGGCAGCAGTGAAGATGTGCTCCGGGATGTTGAAAGGGCGCATGATAGAAGCAGGAACGTCGAGAGGTGCAATGGGAGCTGGCACATTCGTGGGCGGAAAGCTGAAGAGGCTCGAATCTGGCATCGAGCGCAGCAGCTGGAAATGCTCAGTCATGATGGCGGTTTGTGAGGGTTAGCTGGTTTGTTTGGCCAGTGGGAAGAACAATGAGTTTATGGGTTGACCAAGCAGTTTCACCAGCCGCCTGCTCAAAAGCGATATTGACCTAGAGGCGGGTCGGTGGAAGTGTGAAAGATAAGAAGTGAAGCTTGGGTATAATGAACAAGGTGAAGCCTCTTGAGAGTGGAATGATGTAAGGACAACCAAGAGAAATCAAGACAATGCGCCGAGAAGAAATATGAAGGCGGAAAAGAGAAGGGGCTCTGGTCGAGTTCTTAAGGATGAAGGAGACGTTGGCTTTAACTTCTTTTTTTCTTGAAATCCCCCCGGTCTGCTTGGACCGGAAGGAGGGGGGTTCTTGACTTAGAAGTTAGGGAGCGATTTGAGGGTCTTGCCTTCCTAGACCGGCCGGGGATGGGTCTATGGGTCCCGGACCTTTGTTCTACCTAGAGGTAGGCATGATCAGACCTACCGTGCTGTCGAAATTGTGAGCTGGAAACTCGCACCTGCTTGCCAAGGGTCGTACCCGTTGCCGCCTGCCTGCCTACATGAATTTACTGTAAGGCGCTTATCAATTGGAAGCTGTATTTGGCAGGCGCCTCTGAATCACTGCAGTGCCACGTGCATAATTGTTGTAGGGGTCTAATTAATGGATACTTATATGGAAACCAAGCCAGATATAAGTACCTAAGTACTAGACGTTTTGTAAATTTCCGAAGCCATCATGAACAATCAATTCATGGCCCTGGATTACCTACACCACTTTATTACTGCATATGCAGTATGAGTAATGGTCAGAGATTCATCTCACTTGCACCGACTGCCTAAGCTTGGCAAGTTGACGGCAGAAAAGGGTTATCATGACTACGACTCTGACTTGATGTTGAAAATTGGTGCGTGAGACAGAAAGAAAATTCCCGGATATGGATGAAAATGGTAATGTGGAGCTAGGCCGAGGCACGACCTGGAACACCGCATCTATGATACAGATTAACTAATGGCTATGAAATACAGTAGACAGGGAACTGTTAGAGGCTCTATTTTTCTAATAGATCGCTTACAAGATCCCCATCAACTGCCTATTTCTGATGTTCTGCAAGGGTTCTCGTGGATCTGGTCGACGTCGACACCATCGCCCGGTCTAATGATAGGTTTTCAGGCCGGGCCAAGACTAACCATATGGATACCCGGCTCCTGTTAGAGAGCACATACATTTGCCTCGCTCTCTGCTATCGACCTGCCCGTAGCTCAGAGCACGCGGGGAATGTCCCCAAATCGGGCTGTCAAACAAAGTGCAGCTATCCATCAATTCTCGAGGCTGATTTTTGTTGGGGATGCGCTAATGCAATGGCCATGTGGGACCCGCGAGCTAGAAGCTATCTTTTCTAGTCCGTACCTTATGTCGTGTGAAGCCGTTGATGCTGTCGTGTAAGTTGCAACGCCAATGGTAAATTTTGATGTACCGCCACGAGACACCGTCTTTGCTGTGTAGTTATGAAAGTTGATAGTCTGTTTTTCTACTGAACTATCTCGGAATTCTCTTTTTGGAATTCACGGCCATCAGTTCATGATCTATCTGATCACATAGACTAATCGCATTGACGCTGCAGCATATCCGTCTTGCCAGCTTACCTCATACACGTGGGAGAGAACTTCTCCCTTAACTACTAATTATTTTCTACCTACCTTGCATGGGGACGAGAGGCGAAAACTTAGATGGGAAAAAAATACATATAATTTCTTTCCGGCCTACCGGCGAACCGCGGCACCCCGAGCGAACCCCAGAATCCTCAACAAATCTATAACATCGGACTCCTCCTTGTCCTTTTTTGCCTCTTGGCCGCGCATCTTTCTCTACGCGGCGTCTCCTCCGCTCTTCTCTGTTTCGTTCAAGCTGAGTCCGCCCCGGCCATGCTTTGAATTTTCACACTCTGCAAGAGCCTGTTTTTGCACCCGGTGGAAACTTTGACTTGTCAACGTCCGTCCGCTCAAAGGTTACGCACCTACGCGACCTGAGGAGGTATGTACAATTTAGAATGAAATACAGGCAATCCTTGTACTCTCATAATTCATCATCTGTGCAGTAAAATTTCAATTTACTCCGGCTTTTGTCAAGTTTAATAGTAACAATAGACTCAGCCTGCGCATAGTGAAGGCCGGGTCCCGTCTGGGTCATTGTGGGTTCAGCTCCGTAACTCGGCCGGGAGTGGAGACTCGGACTTGTCCTGACCCCGAACCCAGTTTACCCTCTTTTGCATCATTGTCAGACCAATTCAGGACAACAAGTGAAATTACATCATCTCTCATGATTAACGTGGTAAATTCATATCTGTCTGTAGCTAAAGCCTGTCCCAATAATCATGCAATGCCGACTCTTCTCGTGTATCCAAATCACTCCATTGGCAATCTCTCACGTAGTGTACACCGACAATCGAAACATTAAAAGTGATCCAGCTTAGAACCACTCACCACTAAGCCAGCGGTTGAAGAAGTCAGAAGAAGCCTCGGGCTGGTCCATGGGAACCATGTGGCCAGCACCGTAGATCTGCATAAAGGTGAAGTTGCCGCTCGACTTGACCTTGCCGTACTCCTTGCCATCACGCTTGAGGCTCTTGAGGTCGGCATGGCTGAAGTCCTTCTGGCCGGACCACTGAAGCTTATCAGTCCAGGCCTGGTTGCCGAGCCAGTTGCAGATAAAGTCGGCGTCACCAGCATAGATGAGAACGGGGATCTTGTCAAGAACCTTGGGGACGAGCTGGTGGTAAGGCTGCATCCAGTCACCGGCAAAAAGGAAGTTACGGTTGATGTCCATGTTGCAGCTGTCGTAGCTGCTGACCTCGGCACCGAGGGCCTCCTTCACCTCCTCGCGGTTCAGGTAGTCGGCGATGTATCCCAAGCCGGGGTAGCAGAGGTTGGAGCTGTCCTCACACTTGCCTCGAATGTCGTAGACGTTCTGGCCAGTGCGCTGGTAAGGACCCATCATGGCGTTGTTGCAGTAGATGCTGGCGGGAACACAAGACCAGGCACTGCCGGACTCGTAGCAACCCTTGATCAAAGACTGGCAGCGAGGCAGGGCATTGTCCATGGACTGGCACTCGCTGTCGCTCAAGACAGAAGGGTAGCCACCCTCACCACAAGCCATGGGGCGGTAGTAAGCGTACTGGGTGTAGCCATCGGTGAGACCGTTACCAATCAGAACACTTTGAAGGTTGATGTTGCGGTCTTCGTGGGAGAGGATCTCGTTGGCAAACACCGGGATGTAGTGGCCAGCATAGGACTCTCCAGCAATGTGGAAGTCTTGCTTGGCGTACTCGGGGAACTGGTGGAAGAAGAGGGTGAGAAGGGCATAGATGTCCTTGCCAGCAGCAACCGTGTTGCTCACGGAGCCGCCACTGTACGAGTAACCAACGTTGACGGGCTGGTCAAGGAAGATGACGGAAGCGTTGTTGTTCCATGATTCAGGGTTGTTGACCAACTCGATCTTCTTGTTGATAGAAGCAGGGCCGAGCTCGAGGAAGAGACCGGTCAAGGAAGAGCAGCCAGGGCCGCCGTTGAGCCAGAGGACGACAGGGTCGTTCTTGGGGTCGTTACGGGACTCGAAGAACCCTGCGAGGCATTAGTTAAGCTGCTCAATGGTTTTCAGTGATAATTTGGCACTTACAGTAGAAGAGGTGCTTGTCTTCCTCCTCATCGTCAAGGTAACCACTGTACTGCTTGACCTTGTCAACGCCGAGCTTTGAGGGATCGACCTTCTTGGCGCGGAGGTTGTAATTCTCGAGCTTGCCGCCAACCTGACGGTGCTTCTCGCCGTTCTTCTCCACCCAGAGGGACTGGACATCGGCACCCTTGACAACGTGATCCCAGTGGTTATCGGGACGACGGTTGACCTTCTTGGGCTGGGTCAAGACCTGCTTCTTGAAGGCTTCGACAGCGTCGGGGGCAAGAAGGGTAACCTCGTCCCAGACAGCCTTGGCCTCTGATGTGATCTCGCCGAAGAACTTCTCGAGGGGCTTGGCCCACGAGTTGACGTCGAGGTCGACATGGGGCTTGGAGTCACCGCCGAGGATCTGCTGCTCTTGCAGGCCAACGGCCGAAGAGGCAGCGCTCAGCACGAGCGCGGAAGTTGACAAACGCATGATATGTTGCTTGTGTCGACTTCAATGATGCTTGTGCTGAAGATGGCGATGGTATAATAGAATGATGAGATGAAAAGAGAGATGTTGATGAAGGAAAGAGAAGTAAACGCGCAGGCGAGGCGAGCGACGTAATATGGCTGGGAAGCTTTCCCCGGTCTGGGCCTGAGACGCCAGAGCAACAGCAACCTTGCAGCTGACCCAACCACAGACCCCGCGGAGCGGCTATGTTTCCTAGCGGCAGGGGCGATTCAGGCAGTTGCTGGGGAGGCTCACTATCTGATTTCTATAGTATCTGGGTGAGTATCTGTTAATGCAGTGTTGCGTGTCCACCTCCATCCGCAGGTACCAACTAAGCTAGGAAGTTGGCTTGAGCCAACAGGGCAAAGGTCCACTTTTTCGATAATGTGACTCGAGCAAGCCGCTATCTCTCTCACACTGTTATGGAACCTTGATGAGCCGTCGATAAGAGGCGTTAAGGCGTCAACGGGAGTTGCTCTCCGAAGTTCGAGGCTGCCTCGTGATGTTATTTCTGTCTCAGTGATTCAGAATAGAGAGGGATCTGGTCGCTAACCATCTCTGATTTGAGACCGGCGGTCTCGGGGTTTGCAACCGGGGACAGAGAGCCGGTATCAGTTGAATGACGTAGATGATAACATATTCATGCTGCAGTACGCGTCTGATAATGCATGCACTAAAACGCGGGAAAAGGCTGCACTCCTGAGCCTCAGTGTGTCTCAGTCTGACTCCTGGATGTTATTGGTAGCTCAAGTTGGCAGAGGCAGTCGACTTCTCACTTGAAATGATTCAAGTATGAGTCTCTGGAATGCCCGTTATTGGTCTGGTAGCTACTCACCCGTCACCTAAACACTATCACAGCCGCCTTGGCAGACTTGCTCCTAGCAACCTAGTAGTATTAAGCAACAATAAATAACCCCAGTACGAAATTCGAATGAAGTGATAAGGTATATAAGAACATGAATCTAGTGTCTATTCCAGGCATAAGGTTATTGTCAGATTCATTGCCTCAAGCACCGCAACTCTAATAGTAAGTTGTGGGTGCTCTCTTGTTGGTTAGTATTTAATCTGTTTTACCTACCTACTATCCATACCTACTTAAGAGTCTATTAATTAAGATGCAGTGCAACGGGCTCTGGGGTTCTGACAGCATGGAGGTGCATGTTTCATTAAGAGCACGCGGAAGGTATAGGTAGGTATGAGCCCAGTAGTTGCACCAACGGCTCGAACCAGCTGGTTAGTTATTGGCCTCCTGGTAGGTTAGTTAAGTGTAAGGTTCATAAGTCTTTATATGCACGAGCTGGAGTTGGGGAAGAGAGCCGCCAAGGTCATCAAAGAATCCTGTGTAACAGGTGATTGTAGGACATCAACCTCTTGGAAAGGAACCCAGCCTACTAAGCAGGGCAGCCAGCCTATCTACGCTACAGCTTATAATAGCCAATAACCCACAATATATCTAGACTTGATACAATTCTCGGCTAAATGCAAGAGACTCCAAATCCAAGGCCTTATACTACTAACCTAAGTAGGTGTATGTAAGACAGACACTCAACTCCATATACCTACGTAGTAGATCAAAGTTCAAGGGCATTTAAGTGTCACGATAGTGGTATTGCATATACTAGCCTAGTAAAATGACCGTAAAAGAGTCATCGACACATTCTGAATATAAAATAAGCTGACCGAAATGACTGACACAAGACTACTCGATGTGACTCAATGCATATGGATATGACGAAGGCGCCCAGTCTTTAACCTGGTGCGGGGCATTACGCAGTAAGAAATCCAATCCTGGTTGATGGCGGGGTTAGGAAAAAAGTTCTAGTCCTTTTGATCGAAAGAAGGTACTTTAACTACCGCAACTCTCGCCGTCAACGTCCCATTACCTTTCCAATACTTTACGTAGCGTCTCTATTCTCAACTTGTTTCTTCACATAGCCGCCCACAATGTCTCGCCAGATTCAACAACCCTCCAACCAGATCAAGCTCACAAACGTCTCCCTCGTGCGCCTCAAGAAGGGCAAGAAGCGCTTCGAGCTCGCATGCTACAAGAACAAGGTCCTCGAGTGGCGCTCCGGGATCGAGACCGACCTCGACAATGTGCTCCAGATCCCAAACGTCTTCCTCAACGTCTCAAAGGGCCAGACGGCGCCCCGCGAGGACCTCGACAAGGCCTTTGGCAAGGGCAAGTCCACTGACGACATCATCCTCGAGATCTTGAAGAAGGGAGAGATGCAAGTTGGTGAAAAGGAGCGCGCCGCCCAGCTCGAGCGTGTGCACAACGAGGTCGTCAGCATAGTCGCAAGCAAACTGGTCGATCCGAGGACTAAGCGCGTTTATACGTCTGGCATGATCGAGAAGGCTCTCGACATGCTCAGCTCCCAGGCACATACTGCTCCACCCGACAAGAGCGCTGCAGCAAGCGCCAGCGGGACGCCCGCAACTGGAGAGGCTGGTGAGGCCAAGCCTCGTCCCAAGGAGCACAACTGGACCGGTGTCAGTACGACCAAGAGCGCAAAGAGTCAGGCCCTCGAAGCCATGAAGGCCCTCATCTCCCACCAGCCCATCCCAGTTGCGCGTGCGCGCATGAGGCTTCGTATTGCTTGTACCACCAATGTCCTCAAGCAGGCGGTTAAAGGAGCAAAGGGTGGCAGCAAGGAAGAGGAGGGGGAGCAAAAAGCTCCCGGAACAGTCAAGGACAAGATTCTTAGCTACGTCGAGCAAGTAGAGAGCCAAGACGTCGTTGGCTCGGAATGGGAAGTGGTGGGCTTCGTCGAGCCTGGAGCCTTCAAGGCTTTGTCTGACTTTATTGGCAACGAGACCAAGGGACAGGGACGGGTCGAGGTTCTAGACATGGCTGTGACACACGAGGATTGAATCACAAAAGTACACGTTCAAGTAGATAAGAGAAAACATGATACCCTTTCCCTATGCACCTTTTCCATGGCTAAAACACCAGTTTTTCCCCTATTGTGGACCGTGACCGTAGACTTCACACTATATGCCAGAAACGGCCCTTCTTCACATCGTCCCATAATGAACACTTTACTTGAATGCTTTTGATTCGTGACTCTGATCTAGAGTACAGCCCTAGCTGCGTATGCCGGAAAGCAATTCTCTCAAAATGCTCAGAAAGATGGAGAAACCAGCCGTCACGCCTGTCCACCCATAACCAACACCCATAAAAAGTTTAACCACCCTTCTTCTTGGAGACACCGACGGTCCTGCCACGGCGACCAGTGGTCTTGGTGTGCTGACCACGGACACGGAGACCCCAGTAGTGTCGGAGACCACGGTGAGCGCGGATCTTCTTGAGGCGCTCGAGATCCTCACGGAGCTTGGAGTCGACACCGTTGGCAAGAGTGTGGGAGTCCTTGCCGTCGACGATATCGCGCTGTCGGTTGATGAACCAGGTAGGGATCTTGTACTGGGTGGGGTTCTGGAGGATGGTGACGATTCGCTCGAGCTCCTCAGAAGTGAGCTCACCAGCGCTGCGAGAAAGTTAGCTGCTTTGATTTCGTCGCTCGGGAGTCAGGTTTGGTCGTACCGCTTGTTCAGATCGACATCGGCCTTTTTGCAGACCAAGTTGGAGTATCGGCGACCGACACCCTTGATCTGGGTCAAGGCGTACATAACCTTCTGCTTTCCGTCGACATTGGTGTTGAGAAGACGGAGAATCTGCCCATTGTTAGCACTGCATGATGGATTTTCTCGTCAGATCAATTTCGATGCACCAAGCGATGGCGCGAGCGCGGCGGCGACGGTGTCGAATTCGATACTGGTGATACTGCAACGATTGCAGCGATGCTGGAGAGGATGACTTACGAACTGGAAGTTCGACTTCTCTCCCGAGACGAGCGACATGATGGGCAACTCTACCGGTCAGTTGCCTTATGCTCGTTGAGTTCGATGATCGGGTGTAGAAGATAGAAAGCAGATTCCAAGCCCTCGCTTATGGTGGAAATTCTTTGTGGAGTAGGGCAAGCGAGAGCGCACACAACTTTGCCCTAGTCGTGCCTCCTCATCTAGCCGGATTTGGAAGATCACGTGAACGCCCCGGCTCTTGTACTTCCTTAGGTAAGGGAGGTGTGGTTATCGCTCTGACACTGTGAACTTTTTCTGTCGTTTAATGGCAGAATGACAAGCAATCTACGATAAGGTAAGGTATTTAGCAGCTTGCTCTAGGCTTTTGATCATACTGAGAGATTTTGAGTGTCTTTGGCCATTATTTCATCCATCAAAACACAGCATTGTCAGTCTGTGAGCAATGTATAAGCCCGTTCATCACACTGTCTGGATACCGAGCTGTCACCCATTAAACACAGTGCCTCCTCCTTTATCCATCCAACCTCACTCAAATTTTCCCAAACAATCCATTTTGGCTGACTTGTCAAACACGACTCAAAGCACGAATATCGCTCATCGAGGGACTCTATGATTCTTGAATAGATTCATTAGCACTCAAATTGCTGAGTACCTCCAAGGTAGGTAGCTATGATATGTGCTATTCATGTCCTGCTTCTTGCAGCCAATACTTCGTCTTTTGCCATTGCTCGGTCAGTCCAGCTATATCGACTGATCTTGAGCCGGATGCCTTCACTTCTGTGTAGGCACGAGACAAGACCAATCCTAGCAACGTTTTTTGAGTACGGAGTCTTTAGTGTTCTTCGCCAAATGAAGTCCTCCGTAATTTATCTGTTGTTACATTTCCCCAATAATCCTGATGTCTTTTTGTCGCCAAGCTCCGTATGTAAGAGGGGTCATTCTCTCCCTAGTCCGCCAAACAAATTGCCCGTGGGGACATGTCCTGGTATCTATTTCAGTCGCTCCAAACTCCGATCATGTCCTGTTGTGTTCATAACGCGTAAGAATATTGTATCGTCGTCCATGCCTTCTAGGCCGAGACCCGTCTCTAGCCAGCTAGAAATCGGTAAGGGGATCGTAGCCCTATTGGAGTCAGCCTACTATATACAAACAACTGCTGGTTAGACTCACCTTGTCTTGCTTGAGTTGGTTAGCCAGCAGTTCCGCAAGATTGGCTCTGTCTGTTTCCACGGCGAGATTGGTGCTCTTGGATTGGACATGAACTACTGCCACTTCTTTGAGGCCTCGAAGAGTCAAGAGCTCGTCCAACCCGAGGATATCCGTGATCCTGATCTGACGATAGCTGAGAGGGAAGAAGGTTTTCATCAAGTCGGTTCGTTCACTGAGGTGCGCGAGGGTAGACTTTGAGATGGTGAGTGTGAGGCCCTCGAGTTTATCGCATTCGGAGAGCTTTTTGAATGTAGTTGCCGACTTTGGTCCACACCAGTGAACTTTAATATCGCGAACATTCTGGGTAAGCAGCGAGTTGTTCTCGAGGTAGTACTGGAGTTCGCAGCAGCAACGGAAACGAACAATCTTCTTGCGGAAGAAGAGACGGAAGAACTCGTGGTTTAGTGCCGGGCCCAAGAGTGATGGCAAAGCCTTCATCTGAGACGACTGAAAGGGTCCTAGGTCTCGCTCAAGCTTCGGGCAGTTGCAGCTGACTTTTCGTACACCAGGCCTGATGGCCTTCGATTTGAAGACCGTGTCGACCATCAAGTCGACAATGTGTTCTCGAATTTCGGTAGGTAGTTTCATGATAGGAAAGCCTTCGATGGGTGGTGGTCGATCTAAGACAAACAGTGTTAGTTGCTGTTCGCCCGAAGGAATGTTATAACCACTTACCAGCAATTTCCAGAATTTCGGTGCACATCTCGATAATGTCGACGCATGTCTTGAGCTCCTGGGGATCCTTTTTGATTATCCGCGCGCACTTGGCTATCGTTTCAGCAACGGATTCTCGGCGCCTGGGACTCAGTCGGACCATGCTTCCTAACTCTCTCTCGTCGATGCTTCCCACGTGGAAGCTTTCTAGGCCCTGCAGAAGGACCTGGATATTCTTGGTCAAGCCATATCGTGTATCCACAGCCTTTGACTTTAGAGAGTACCAAGTCTTGCTCGACATTGTGGTGGTGAGGTGAACCGCAGCGCGATGATGGTGTTGTTGATGCAGGAAGGTGGTTTGGTTAGTGGAAGAGCGTGTTAAGAGAAGTGCCAAAGGAGGAGACGTCATTCAAGGAGCCTCTTTGATCCGTACCTGGCGCAGTAGTTCAATGATGACGGCAGTGCTGGGCTGAATCACGGGCTGTTGTGATGTTCAACGTGACGGCAGGAGCCTAGCAGTGGTGGAAGTCATACCCACAGCTACTAAGAATGTGATAATTTATAGGTTCGCCAAAGCCCTACGAGAAACGTATAAGGTTGAGTATTTCTGTTCTTATCAAAGAGTAATTGTGCACACAAGTAATTTTCTAGTTACTTGAAGTTTTCCTATCTGTGCTTAACTACTAGGTACTATGCATCATATCACTGGCAGCCGTGTGCACTGCATAAGTATAGTAGTAACCGCCAGAGCTGTACCTAAGGTAGTATTTACAAACAGCCATCTTGGTCAATTCGCCGTTTGAACTGTTGCTTTTACATTGGCTGCTAGCACGGAGAGTGAGGTTTCACCAGTCTCCCTGCCTGTCATTCACTCGGGATTTGTTGGTAACACAGGCACAGTGATGTGAGAGTCCTGGGAGTAACAAATACGTTCCCTAATATGTTTGTTTGAACAGGGAATATTATTTGTCAGAACATATGAGAATAAAAATAAAAGAAGCTAGATATATATCTAATCTATTAGTTATAGGGTATATTACGTGGTTATTTACTTGATGAGTTTGTCAGGACTTATCCTCATAAGAGCTATTTTCATTACCTGCTAGTTGATTCTCAGGTGAGCAACAGACTGTACTACAACGTGCTAACCACCAATGGATACATTGCTCTGTGTTTCTTAGACTAAGCAAAAACGAGCTGTCGCCTATCACTTAATAGTTATGGCCAGGATAACGGTTTTCCATCGTTTGCTGGGAAGATCTAGGTTGACACGTCGGTAACTACTTGTATAACAGTGTCTGATTGTGTTAGTCTACTGCTCAACAACTTATGCGCTGTTACGCATGGTGAAAGTATTAATGTACGTTTCGACGCAGTTATGAACTTTGACAGAAAGAGTTCTAAGGTATCTCATCTTAGACAGGACAAAGTACCCTTTGTGAAGTGATAGGAAGCATACCCTATCAAAGTAAGCTACACTTGAACAATGACATTCAAGAGATTACGGACAAGCTAAGATTAAGTAGCGCAAAACATGGCCTTCACATGACACAAGTAGGAACATAAACGTGAAAAATGTACAACCTTTTATTAGGCCTCTTAAATTTTGTCTAACGCCAGTGTCTGGTCTATGACTCGCCAGTAACATGACCAAAATGCTATAAATCTTATACCAATCGCTAAATCCAATATGCTATTTCATACCACGCGTCGTAGCGTTTCAAATCAATTCATGCGGTTTTTTTCTGCGGTGCCCGAGACACCGTGCTGGGGAAAGGGCATGCTCATTATCCCAGCGGTGAGTGATAGCCAATGCGCACTGCTTTTGTTTGGCTATATTTGTATTGTGGTGGTGTGTTGTGGTTTGTTACCCAAGTTGATGAGGTGGAAATGTCTTTAGCTCAATGCCCAAAACTTATTGCTTGGATCGTCAGTCGCTGTTCCTGTTTGGGAATCAACGCTGATCCGGAGATGGTTGTATCGTCCAATCGGTGAAAATAACAGAGTAACAACAGACCGGGTCCAGCGGACGTGATCAGTTGGTGAAAATGAATCGCCCTAAAATGAGCGATCATCTCAAGCAGGCGTCTTGGGTGTGTTGTGCCTGGCTTTTAGTGGCGGTTGTTGAACCGTTGTTCTAGAACTCTTCCAATTTGCCCCTATCGACAATCGGCGTGCCCGCATGCCCGCCCATCCATTAAGATCGACCTTGCCGATTCAAGTAATCAGCTACGAAGACTTAACGGATGAGGAAGATGAGGAAGTGATGCCATCGCTGTCGCTATCACGGTCCAGAGAAAAGTTGACCAGACTAGGAGCTCGTGTGCAGCAGGGGCTGACGCCCATAAAGTCCTCTTCCTCAATCTGCTCGGGACAGGAAGCGCCAAAAGTGAAGCTGAAGTGGGAGAGCATCTCCTGATGTTGCAAGTTCTGAGTGGTCATTGGCTTCTCGCTGGGGTGTGTGATCTTCTTGCGGTTCTTGTTCTTGGGCTTTCGCTCCTTGGCATCCTTGTCCTTGGAGCCCCATGTCCAGGTGCGTGACAGCTTGTTGACGAGTGATGTTTTTGATGAGTCGGATTTGTCGCTGTTCTGACTTGACTTTGTCAATGTAGCTGTGATCTTGCCGGATGTATCGGCGTCGACTTGTGATGAGCTAGAAGCGTCGGAGCGCAGAGCACGGCGGAAGTGTTCTCGGATAGCCATTGTGAATGTGTCGCGTGAGAGAGAATGTGTGTGAGTGATTGGTTGTTGTGTAAAAGAATGCTTGATGATTCGAGTGTTGAGTGTAGAGTTTACGATGATGATCCAAGGCAGTGAGCTAAGAATTGACAAGATCCTCGATAAATGGGCGATCGTTGATCAAAATGGACACGACGAGATAAGTGCAGCAGTCTGGACATTTAAACACGATCCCTGGAAATGGGAAAACCCCTCAAGAGGCCGTTTCGGCCAGTATGGGGGCATCCATACACTTCTCCGGCGACGCCTTGGAAACCTGGGCTTGGCTGTGGAGGTGGAACCAGCACAAGGTCCCTGACGCTGGGTACAAAAGATACATGAAAGACTCCTGAATGGCCTCTGAGTGGTCGATGGGTCCTTTGGTCCCTTGCTTGGTGGGACACAGGGCGAGAGGCGGACTGTGATTAGTCCGAGCCCAAGCTGGAGGGCAGGACGGTGGAGGCTTCGGCGGCTTACAATACGGGGCAGACCCTCAATGAGGTCAGCGTGGACCAGGACGGACTGTATGGAGAACCCCTGTAATCTCAGGCCGGGGTACGAAGGGTACTTTGCTGCGGCTTCGCAACCTCCAACTCAGCCATGTGGTGGATGGATCGGAAATGCCAGTTACTAGCAGCGAATCCAATCTCACCGCGCCACTGTTGGGATGCCATCAGCCTCCAAGCGGCAGGCGGGTTTAGCAAGGTTATTTTAATTTAGGCTGATCATCATTCCGTGATGTCTCTTTGCAGGAAGAGATTACTCTCGCAGGCACCAGACTTTTGTGCATATGTACCAAGTGCCGTCCCAATTGGAAACCATTCACGCCACTGTTTGAATCGACGTAGCCGAATTGTCCGACGGAAACATAGCGTCAGGAGTTGACTTGAGCGAAGCGCCCCATGTATCAGGCCGTTGATACATGTCTCGCAACGTCCACGCCGCATGGAAACAAACTTTTCATCCCACTTGTTGGCTTGAACTATACAGATTACTATGCCTTAGATTAGCAATACGTTGAGACGCGGCAGCAAACGCCGGCGATGGTATCCGACGACACCATCAAACTGTAGCTTGAATCTTGAAAGACGGGGTCGACGATAAAGTCGAGTCGTGATGCCCCACTAAAGTTATCGCCCCGACTTCGTGTCCCCTCTTGTTGGTCAATGAGCATGTTGGGGGTTTTCTTGGGGATCTGCCTGGGGTCGTAAACACCCCGAGGCTAACGAGGGCTAGACTCTACCGTATTTGCGTATGCACGTATCAGACAGGCAGGTAACGCCGAGCGGACTCCGCTGGTTGTTGTGCTCACGTTTCTTCTTGAGGATTGCCAAGATTTCGTGGTTGCCACTCTCTGAGCACTCGATTGGGTTGCATTGCATTGAAGAAGCACCCAGGCACCGAGGAATTGCTTCTGTGTATCTCCGTATAAGCGAAAATTCGCCAAGACTGAATACGGTGACGCGACTGGCTCCATTCCCCGGCTGGAATCCTTCTGTGCAGCTGCTCGATGTTGTTGTTCCCGTCGTCCGGTAGATTATGTGCCAGTCGGCCCTAGCTCGGTCATCACCTGAACCGAAAAGTAGAACATCACGCAATTGTCAACTGTTCTGTACTGCAGAGGTCGTTGATAATCCCAAGGCAGAGTATTGTATGTATCGTTGTTGATGCCCTTGTATTGAACTGACGGCCTAACTGGCTTGGGTTATGTGGGAATTCGACGCGTTGCCTCTCCGAATCCCGTTCTGCAACGACCGTCCCGCTCGGCAGACATCGGAACGGTAATTCAATTCCTCAGTTACGTATCGCCGTTTCCGTTGATTCCCGCTGTATGCGTCGCCTTGGCGGAATCTTATTGCCACCCGCTCTTGGCGTCGGACTTGGCGGGAGGTTATCAAGCATCCAATGGCCACCTGCTGTAAGTGGTTACTGTGAATTGATAATGGCGTCTGACGGCTCGAGTTTCCCCTTGATAAGCAGAGAGCCAGAGGCTTGAGCGGCTTGTGTTGTTGCTGTGCGTTTCGGTTTTGTTTTTCCCGAACTTTGTTTCGAAATTTGCTTGCCGGTGGCAACCTGCTAGCTCACGGAGTTGACGATGAGATATACTGTAGATGGGTGAAGATGGGTGTGCCATACTGATGCACTCTGCACAAGGTGATAGCATCAGCCTTGTAAGATATCCTGAAGTTATCCCGTCAACAACCGCGCAGGGCGCCTGTTAAGCTGGTGACAGTCAGACGGTCATAGTGGACCATCCTCGAGGCCTCGCTTCCCGCTTACCTCGCCAATGCGGCCCTCGGACCCGTTCTGTTGTGTCTCGGTGGAACTCCGTTGCCCGCTGTGGCGAGGATTATCCTGATTTTTCACGCGACTCGAGAGAAGCGATCGCGAGCAGCCCATCTGGAAGGATCTGATTGCATCATGGTGGTTTTCCTCGGTTGAATGGAATGGACACTTCCCAAGGCATTCAATGTCACGGCCCACAGGACACCCTTGATACAGCCTGAGGCATCTATGTTCGACATGCTGCTGTTTCATCGGTTTCGGGTTAACGTATCGCCGGGTATTTTGTAGTGTTAAGCTCGAACATGGCATCTGACTGGATGAGAGAGGCAAAATCAGCCTCAACATTTGATAGTGTCTGTTGAGGCTCCCAAACGCTGGACCACTTAATATCAAGACCTAGCGGGCGACTACTGTGAACTTATCGGGCTTTGAATCCATACAGGACGTCATACATCGATATAAGCGCCATCTTGGATTTTGCTCGTTATCGACATTTCTGAACCTCTGGGCTGAGGCTCGTCTTGAAGATTCTGCTTACCGCCTCGATTTGTTGACTGTTTTCCACCACGTGCAGGTATAAGCAGTGTGATACACGGGATAAATGCTCCTTGAAAGAGAAATAACGAGAGCTCGCTGCATGTCTTGGATACTACCCGTCAGTTTTGATGCAGCGAAATCTACATACAGGGTAAGTCCCATGGAGAACAGCCGACGAAAAATGGAGTTTTCTCAGGCATCTCAATGGTCAGCAGCACGAGACAGACGCTGTGGCCAATAGCACAGCGTCGTTGAAGCCCCGGAGCGACTCAAATCAGGAACGGGGGGCCTCGATCTGTGATCATTCACGTCAGGATCTATTGGATGCGGGGACCCAGTGACGCACCTCATTCTTACTCAGGCCCGACCTCTCTTCACCTGCCACGCCTACACGCCTGAGAAGACTGCGGTCGCGTGAGTTTTGATTGACCACATGATGGCATCAACTTGACTTGTCTCTAAATATATACATACTACCTACAGCGGACCTTTGTTGATCCCGGAAGAAAATCAGGCCTCCTAGGGTGGCTCAGTTGACTTACACTGCCCAAGACCCTCGCCCGTTATTCCTTTGCTTTTTTTGCTTTTTGTTGTCCTGCATACGGCATCCAACGGGCAAAGTGAGTTCCTCAACACATTTGCTTGTGATATCGCATAGGTAGTGTCCGTCTTCGTACTATACCACCTGCCGGAACTTTACACTTTACGGCCCCGCATCCGGAGTCTGCCTACAGCGCAGCGGCTCAACCATCCATCCAACGCACGTCTTTAAAGCAACGCGTATTCACCTTCTCGATATCGCCAAGTTCGTCATCATCGCAGCTTCTGCTTCACAGTCACGATGGCTGCTACCTCCGAACGAACCGAAGGTGGCGCCCAAACCGCGTCTCCCTCCAATCCACGTCGAACTGGTGACAATTCACAGCACCAGTCTCGAATTGCCAACCCTCATGGCCGCAACGAACAGTCCCCTCTGCTGAGCAGCAACGGTGCCGATGCTGATACCGGCCATGGAGCGGATGATTCACAGACCACCAAGAGCTTGTGGTACCTGATTCTGTTGACAATCAGCATTGGTGGTCTTCAGATTGCATGGTCCGTTGAACTCTCAAATGGGTCGCCATATCTCTTGTCCCTGGGTCTCAGCAAGTCTCTCATGGCTCTTGTATGGATTGCTGGTCCCTTGACGGGTACTCTGGTGCAACCCTACGTCGGCATGCTGAGCGACAACTGCCGTCTACCCTGGGGAAAACGAAAACCATTCATGGTGGGAGGAGCCGTTGCAACGATCCTCTCCCTGCTGTTTCTTGCTTGGACTAGGGAGATAGTTGGCGGTGCCTCCAAAATTCTTGGCTTCGATCCCGAATCACAAGGAGTGAAGACCACGACCATTGTGGTTGCTGTCATTGGCGTATACATCCTCGATTTTGCCATCAACACTGTACAGGCGTCTATCCGTGCCTTCATCGTCGACTGTGCGCCAGCTCACCAACAAGAGTCCGCCAATGCCATGGCCAGCCGAATTACTGGATTCGGCAACATCGTGGGATACATTGCTGGGTATGTTGACTTGACCAAGCGCCTCGGTTTTCTTGGAAAGACGCAGTTCCAGGTTCTTTGTGCCATCGCTTGTGTTGCCCTTGGCTTGACTGTATTTGTGAGCACCGCTGTCATTAAGGAGCGTGACCCTCGACTGGACGGACCCGCCAAGGACGACAAGCCTGGCGTCTTTTCCTTCTTCTTCACCATCTTCAAGTCAATCAAGCGCCTGCCTCCTCAGATTAAGAGAGTATGCGAAGTCCAGTTCTGTGCCTGGATCGGCTTCTTCCCTCTTCTGTTCTACACGTCCTCATACATTGGAGAAATCTATGTCCAGCCATACCTCGAAGCTAACCCTAACATGACCCCGGAAGAGATTAACATGCTGTATGAGCAAGCAACACGAATCGGTACCTTTGCGCTCCTTGTCAACTCCATTGTAAGCTTGCTGACAAACGTCTTTCTCCCCTTCTTCATTGCTCCGACGTACGACAGCCAGCCCGTCACAGGCGCCCCTGGGGAAACTCTCGCTGCCGGCTACTATGACGAAGATGAAGACGAAAAGCCGTCGTGGCTAGACAAGCTGGCCATCCCCGGCTTGACCCTCAAGCGTGCCTGGTTCCTCTCCCTCCTTCTTTTCGCTGCATGCATGTTCGCCACACCTTTTGTACGAACCGTCAAGGCGGCCACCATTCTGGTTGGACTTGTTGGTATCACTTGGGCCATGACACTGTGGGCTCCGTGGGCCATCATCAGCGCTGAGATCAGCCGAAGGGATGCTATAATTAGGGCCCAAAAGATTCGAGCCGCAGCTACCAGAGCAAACAATGTTGACCCCAGAGATGAGGAGGAGGAAGAGATTGACCAAGCTGGAGTGATCCTTGGCATCCACAACATGGCGATTGCAGCGCCCCAGATCATCGCAACTGTTGGTTCCAGCGTCATCTTTAAGCTCTGGCAAAAGCCACGTGGCACTCCAGGAGACCACAGCATTTCCATTGTACTTGCGCTTGGTGGAATTTGTGTCTTGGTAGCATCCTTCTTTGTGGCCAAGATCAAGGATGATCCTGCTATGCCTGCTGATGTTATGATTGAGGCCGAACGAGGTCAGAGCGGAATGGAGGAAACTTCGCAGCGCAGGCCTCTCAATAGGCGCAAGTCTACTCGCGAGGCCCTTCCGCGAGCAACCCAGGCTCGTGCCACGCTGACAAGAAACAAGAGTTTTGGAGGTGCTGAGATGCACTAAGGGTACACATTGAACGAAGCATTGAATAGGCGCAGGGTCAGGAATTACGGAACAGCATTTTGGCTCTTCAAGAGCCTAGGAGCATACGGACGAAACCGGGTCTTTCTTTTTTGGGAACATTGGCGACGAGAGTTAGAGCGCCAAGGTGTCACATTGGGTCTTTTTGATGTATTACTGTCACAATTTCATGTATGTACTTAGATGGAGATATCTCGAATTCGCTCATTAACTCATCTCTGGTTAATATCCATTGACTCCATATGCCAACCGATTCGCGCCTCCCCATGATCAAGTTAATACCCCGGCACGGCCTCCGCCGTCTTGGGAGCGCACACTCCGATCGAGGCCCTCGTTTCGCCGGGCAGAGGACCTAGGGTAGGGTCGATGGTGGTCCAGGGGACAAAGTGGAAGCACCACGAGACATGGAACTCATCGCAGTAACTGTAGTCGCAGTCGAAGGTCTGCGTGGGAGCAGCTGTGGTGGTTGGGTAGGCGTTGATAGCCTCCGGGTTGCCAGGGAGGGCGAGTGTAGTTGAAGCAAAGAAGATGACGAGATAGCTTATAGGGAGCATGGTGAGAAGTTGTGAAGGAGCCAAAGAGTGTGGTGTTTCCTTTTCTTTGCTATCCAAGGATCTGGTTGTTCAAGATCAAGTTGGTCTGGACTTTCTGGGAGACAGGAGCAGTTCTTATACAGCAAACATTGTTGAACATGTACAACATTCGAGAAGTTTTCCCTCGCACTCGAAGACTTATAAAGCAACCAATTTGTTTGCGTTGCGAAGTGATGATATCTAACACCCACATGACTACTATACTGGTCTCTCTATGGCTCGCAACAAGGGACAGCAAAACAGGTTAAGCGAGAGAGAGTGCTTGAATTCGGCAGATGTGATCTCGAGCTTATATATCTGAGGCAACAAGTTGCACAAGACGGGTAAAATCGCCGAGGCTCTCAACGCTTCGGAGGTTACACCTCGGTAGAAGTATTGGTCTTGACTGATGCACATATCTATATATAATCTACACGGAATACGCACGTGGCCCAATCTACGCGAGCATCATCTTGCTCCCAGCTTTTGTCCACAGCGTGACAATCAGCCCGATGCTCACCATCCACACAACGCTGCGCACCCACGCCAGCCGACGGTCGGTCTGCAGCCACAGGTAAGCGACGTTGTACGCGATACGGCTTGCGACGTAGCCGAGGCCGAGGGCGTTGAGAGTAGGCGTCGAAACACCTGCGTGGTTTGCTGCTGCGATGCCGGCGGCGTATAGACCGAGTGTCTCGAAGCCGTTTTCCGTGGCAGCCTTTGCTCGCAGGAGGAACTGTTTGTGCTGATGGGAGGTCAGTGATAGTGAAACAGGAGAGAGATTGGGATACTTGCGGCGGAGTCGAATTTGTCAGTCTTTTCAATGGCCGTTTTGTGAGAACGGGGGTTGGATATGTCGTAGGTTTTCTTGGAGGCGAGGATAGAGTAAGCGTGAGGAGAGGCGATGATGAAGAACGCGACTGGAACCTGGAGAGTGTTAGTTGAAAGTGTGGACAAGACGATGAAAGGGTCGTTACTGTATAGAAAGAGTAGTTTCTTGAGAGGTCGAGGCCGAGAAGAGACTCCATGATGTAATTGTGTATAAGTGCGAGTGTAACGAGTGGGTCGAGTTGTGCTGCTAAACAAAGTGACTGAGGACAGCAAGCATAGAGTGAACTTGTATGCCTATGATATCTGGAGAAATTATCAAACTTGACCGAAGAGATCACAGCTGGTTTAATAATCATTTGCTTCTATCTAATTCAGCTGGGACCCGCTTGGCATGTTGAGTTAGCATAACGGATAACGGCCATAATGAGCTCAGGGATGGCGATGTCTTGTTTCTGGTGTAGCCTGTTTTACTACCCCGAGTTTACACCATAATGAGGTTTGATAACTTTGAATTTTGAATATCACGAAATGTAAGTTATGTCTAATCAGATCCGTCGAGGTCATTGACAATAAGATCACGAGCCATAATTGGTGTAGTCCCTCAACACTCATTAGGCTCACTAAGATGCAGGGGTTATCTCAACGCCTTTGATGCCATTCAACACTGTACTTGTTCACAACCACATTCAAATTCATCGAAGCGAGTCATCAGTTCACTAATCAACAAACCAAGTCACGTAAAATCACCCGGAAAAACTCGACATATGCTCAAATGGCTCGTATTATTACATACTTCAAAGCTCCTCGTGGTCATTGACCACCCGAGGCAAAGATGGTTTGGTGTATATATACTGAGAAGGTAAAAGATGAGCTGAGAAAGAAGAACAACCGAAATTTTTGTGATCAGATAGCTTGTACGTATCTGTTCAAACATGATCCAACAACGCCTCCATGATAAGACCGAATCCTTCCCTCGACCGCCTCCGATGTCCTTTTTTTATTTATTTTTCTTGGGGGTATCATGAGTTGACAAAGAAGAGGGAGAGTTTTTGAGTTTCTTAAGCAAAGAAACGCCTGGCGACGACGGAGCGTTTGGCAGGGTAAATCCAGCCGATTTTGCTTCCCTTCCCGTCCCACTGGACGCCGCTAGAAGCGCCATTGCCGTGGTATTGACCATTGTCGTTACTGTTGCTGGTGTAGGCATCGTTGCCATGGTATTGACCTTCGTCGTTACCTTTGCTGGTGTAGGCATCGTTGCCGTGGTATTGACCGTTGTCTTTGCCGTTGTTGTTGGCAGCGCCGTTATAACTATCATCACTCTCGCTGTGGTCGTTGCCATAACCACCGCTTCCGCTTCCAGGGGTATAGCCATCACCGCTCTGACCTTGACCTTGATCTTGACCATTGCCATTGCCGTTGTGGCCGTCGCTGTGAGTGCTATTCTTGCTGTGGCCGGGGTAAGTACCATTGTAGCCATGGCCGCTTCCACCACTGTATGATCCCTTCTGGCTGTACACCTTGATACTGTTGATGAGCCAGTAGGCATCCTTGAAGTGGGAGGGGTTGGAGCCGACATAGTCCTCACACTTTCCAAGGGACGAAGTCTCTGGGTCCTTGCCCCAGACGCCAGGAGAACCGGCCCAGTCACCGCAAAAGGTGGTGTCAAAGATGATGTTGTGATTCATGAAATGCTTGTCAATGTCACAGCCGCTGCCGCCGTTGAACTTTGCCGTGGGATTACCCCAGGACGAAGGGTTCGGGTTGCCTGAGGAGATGTCCTCTGGGATGCGGCCGCGGTGGAAGAACCAGATGGCGATGTACTCAGAGGTCCACTCGGTCACGTAAACACCGCCGCCGATGGCGTTGAAGCCGTCACCGTAGTTTTGGTTGTCCGAGGTGATTTGGCTGCAGCCCTCAGAGGCGCCACCAGCATTACAGTCCTTGTTGACGAGGGTGCTGCCTTTGTCAGAGCCTTCGCTGGTGATGGCGCAGCCGGGTCCCGTGTGAAGGGTGATCTTGTTCTCGGTCTGCATGCTGACGCCCTCGAGAATGTCAATCTCGCCCGCGTTAGGCCAGGGGTTACCAAACATCCAGTAGGCGGGCCAGACACCGGGGATGTTACCGGGCATGTGGGCGATGTCGGCGATGAAGAGGCCGTGGTTGAAGGACTCGAGAGAGGTGACGCGGACTGACTTGCGGCCCTTTGATGGGTTCTTTGTGTGATAGTCTACGCCCATGTAGATGGCGCCTTCGACGTGACCGGCCAGACCCTCGCCGTTAGCAGTGTCGGCGTCGACGTACTCGACGAAGCCGTTGGTGGGATCCTTGCCGTTGAAGAATTCAAAGGATGTGAAGAAGTTGGACGAGTCGTAGGTGTTGCAGAGGCTGTAATGGCTGCCGGCTGCAGCACCTTTGAGAAAGGCCGCGAGGCCGAGAGCGAGGATAGAGGGATGCATTGCTTTTGTTGTCTTGGGGGAATAAGACGAGAAGAGGTGACAGGAGAGGTGCTTTTGTGTGCAGAATCTATCCTGATTCAAAGTTGTCGTCTTGAGTGAAAAAGAATAGATGCGATGAGGTTGTTGTTCAAAGAGCTGAGTTGACGATATAAGTGTAAGTGTGAATGTGAGTGTGACGCTTGTGAAGCTGCTCCAAGGTTGATGTGATCTGAGCTGCCCTTGAAATCCTAGACTTGGGGAGAGAAATATCCAAAAGATTTATAACAATAGAACTACCACCTATTGTTCTATACCAAGAATTGGCAGCCGAATGAGGAAATCCTCAGCACCTAAAACGGAGGGCTGGAGGGGGGCCTTATTGAGTACTGACGCGCAATAAAACAATGGCTCTGGCACTGCCAAGGGGAGCCAAGCGAAGGGGATTGTTGCTTCTAATCAATAGAGAGCAACAAAGCTGAAAAGAAAGTGGATGGTAGGGGAAAATAAGACGGCGAGCCAGCTGCTGAAAGGATTGAACGGCGAGTTGACGAATGCAGCCAAGGAGAGGACGTCCAGTCAAACAGAGTAACCAGACACTGAAGACGGAAGAAAAAGAAAGAGGCAAGACAAGATAGATAAAAAAATAAAATAAAAAATAAAAAAATGAATGAGTGTGGTTCGGGGCCAGTTAGTGAGTGATGGCCTCACGAGGGAATGCGGGAGCTATCTATATGTCTCTGATATGTCTTGCAGAGCCACTCTCTGGGTCAGTTCAACAACAGCGGACGCCAAGCTTTTATTGGATCAAGCGCTCTACCAAGAAAGACTCTCGTCCTTTCACTCCGCGGTAATGTTTTGTTTCTCTCAGTTGATGCCCTAGACCAGATTCATCACTAATTAGACCCCATGCTAAAACAATACGAAACAGTCTCCATGAGCCCTGCTCATCCAACAGACAGCGAATCACGTCCCTCTGCTGCCCTCTCCCATCGCGACCCTGATGCTTTAGTAAGTTTGATAAGTTAACCCAAAGGTGGTGGTGGCCTTGTCAAGACGAGACTGATGCGCCCCTCCGCCTGAGCCAATGAACCTAGATTTAGCGCAGCCGTCTGTGGCTTCGGCTCTTGGTGGCCGGTTCAGGCAGGGAGAAGGCCGTTTTATGGCTGGTGATTGGCTGGGCCGGGGAGTAGTCAGGGGTTTGCATTCACTAATGACGACGCTATTTTATAGGTACCTTAGTGGAGTATTCCTTTACAATGGCGCTTCCGGAGGCTCGAGACCATTGAAACATTTGGGCATGAAAACGAAACGATTCAGCTTAATTTTCGGTTTATTGTCTTTGAGTGAATGCCATTGTTACTGAATTTCCACTGAACCTCTCTGTAGAGTACAGGGCAGTGGATAGCAATATACGACGTTATCTACCTACCTACAGATCAACACCAGACAACAGCGCTTCATAAGCAATAGCCGCGCGCTTTTCAACCAAATATATCTCTACCTTACTCAACCCGCAATCAGTCCATCACATGGAACTCACCCAACACAGCCCTGCAACTACCTTACGTACCTAACGACCCTTTCTTTTCCAGGCCATCACGAGTCGAGTCGCCATGTCCAAACTAGGCTGGAAGCATTCCTCATTCGAGACATACCCCTCTTGGCGCTCTCCCTACTTGACGCGCGTTTCCCTAGCCGCCACGACGAAGCAACCTGAGTTAGCACGTCAACAATGACAGATTCTGAAACGTAGCCGCAGGAATGGAGATGCAGACTAGACCTTTCTGTCTCCTCTCCCTGCCTACTTTGGGCTTGCACTCTGTAAACCTTTCTGCCACCTCCTTTCTCTACCCCGATTGAGAGTGCAAACCTTCCGCCAGCTCCTTTTCTGGTATCTTGGCGTGGCAATATGCCAACATTACCATCTTAACTCTCTTATTTGGCTCCGGAAATTTAACGGTTCGCCGATCATCACTGTCTAGCTTTCCGCACACGTTGTCCGTGCCGAAGCCCGGGGCCCGGGACTACGGCACGTCACATCAGGTCAACTCTTGAACCTTCTAACAAGAGATCGACATTACTCATATTTAACGTCTGAATAATGTCCCTTTTTCACCTCAAATGCCGTTGCTCTCTTGCATGCTTGATCCGCAGTCTTGATACATGCATTGTATCAGCTTCATCTGTATCTAGGATCATCCTTACCAACCTTTAAACATAATCACCCTACTCGAGACATGCTAGTGATTCCTTCACATGCAATCTTCAGTTGTGGTATAACATAATCCATTGACCAGTAGCGAGCTGATCCCATGCTCTTTAACATGTGTACACAAATCATACACGCCTCTTTACATTTCTTTCATATCTATAAACCACCCTTTATCTCATCTTATCCTCACAAACAATCGAACAATGGCCTAGGCCCGGAATCTAAACCTCCCCTTGCGACCTGTAGCCAGA
>JABFFF010000343.1:0-67065 GCA_013623665.1 Fusarium sublunatum | reverse complement strand
CAGCTGCAGCTGGTTCAGCCACCGCTCCTACGGATACTGCAGCGTCTCAACCCACGCCTGCAGTCGGTACGGCCACAGGTGAAACAGGAACTGAACCTACAGTTGGACCAGCTACAGCACCCACAGCTTCGGAAGCTACAGCTGCAAGTGGTACGGCTACCCAGGCTCCAGTTTCAGTTAATACAGCTACCGAAGCTTCTGAACCCACACCTGTAGTTGGTACGGCTACAGCTCCTACAGCTACTGCAGCTGCAATTGGTACATCCTCTGGATTTATAACTATAGTTACTGCAGCTTCAGGCACTGCAGTTTCTGGGGCGGTTATTGCTACATTCACAGCACCTGGATCTTCAGCTACATTTGCTATTGTTTCCGGACCTGGAACATCTCTAGCCACGATTCAACTGCCGCCCAATGGAGCCACCCAAACAGCTGAAGGCACTAATGCCGCTCCAAATACCGTCCAGGAGCCAACTAACGGAGTCAATCAGCCTACCGCTATCCCGGAGGGAACGCAAGCTGGAGCCACGGAAATCACGCCAGTTACTAGACCTTTTGCAACTGCTACAGGCGAGCTGGTCGTATTAGACCTCGAAGACGCTGAACTTGGCCCTTATGCCACTATGACCGAGGTTGCCGGCGAGCCAGCAGTGTAAGTGCCCCCATAACTACTTTGTCTCTGCTATAAACTAACATAAGCATCACTCAGCGAGCTAAAAGCACCGCCAAATGGCGAAGCATCTTTCAGTCTCGAAGTAGAGAAACCACCGGAGATCGCACCTGGTGAACTTGTTAGCATCCTGGCTTCCATCAAAGTTGACATGACTGGTACATCCAATTCACGATTTAGGTCTCTCTTCCGACGCCAGAATACAGGCTCCCGTCTCCAGATGATTGTGGACGAGAAAAAGGTCTACGATAAAGAGCTACAGAATACAGGGGGCAAATTCCAAGAGATTGAGAGCGAAAAGACGACGGTTTCGAATAATCCAAAGGTTCAATTTGTGCAAATGTCTGGGGATAGATCAGTGGCCCTCACCGTTCGCGGTGTCTCGTTTGTGGGGTCTCAGGACGCAGGAGAAGGAGAAGGAGAACCTGCTGGTAAGCCTGGTGGTACTGCCCCAGCAGGAGAGCCACCAGAGAAGCCGGCCGGTACTGCTCCAGGACAGCAACCTGCTGGTACAGTCCCAGCACAGGAGCCAGCCGGTACCGCTCCAGCAAGAGAGCCACCTGGTAACACCGCCCCGGCTGGAGAGCCGCCTGGTACTGCTCCAGCAGGGGAACCACCTGGCAATACTGCTCCGGCAGGGGAGCCAGCCGGTACCGCTCCAGCACAGGAGCCACCTGGTACAGCTCCAGCAGAGCAGCCAGCTGGCACTGCACCAGGCGAACAACCACCTGGTACTGTCCCGGGACAAGAGCCAGCCGGTACTGCACCAGGCCAAGAACCCGCCGGAACTGCCCCCGCAGAGGAACCAGCGGGTACTCGCCAAGGAGGAGAGCCGTCTGTTCCAGCAGGGCAGCCGACTGGTACAGGCCCTGGAAAGGAGCCTGCCGGAACTGCCCCGGCAGAGAGACCATCAGAGGGAATCACCCAGACAGGTTCTGCTCCCAGTGGTCAGGAAACCAGAGCCCCCAGTGGAACAGCTGCGGCTGGGGGCTCTGGTTCTGTGTCTAGCGGTGCCACTGAAACAGGCACAAGCCCTGCGACCCCTGTTACACCAACGCCTACAGAGATTGCTCCAAATGAGGCCGGACATTCTGTCACAGTCAACCTGGTTGCGGTATATGTAATGCCTCTTGTTGCGGCATTTATTTTGTAATTATATTCGGATATATCTCAGTTTGAAAAGCAAATGGTTTCAAGTATAAGAGGTGGTTTGCATGCTCTTATCGTATGGTTAAACTAGTACGGTGCTCCTACCATGGAGGCGGGAGACACTCTCAAAACATGTTTCTTCAGTTTCACGTTGTCACCCCAAGTGATCTATCTGTGTTGCTGGTAAGCCTTTAGGCTAGCCACGACGCACTGGTAGCGGCTTCGACTGCAGACCTCTTAGCCTGCCTCAACGTCCTCCTGTAGTCCTCAATCTTGGAAATCCCAATGATTATAAGCTCCTCCACTGTCTGAGGGTCAAGACCATCTTTCCAGATACTAATAACCCCATTCACCTGGTGATCATCAATGGTGACCGACACGACGAGATCCGACTCATCCCTGAGCTCCCACGAAGCCTTGCCATATGGAACCATACCCGTTGGCTTCCAGTGCAAATCGCCTAGTTCACCACCGGCATTATAATACCCGCCGTCCGTCTTGATACTGACTTTGTGTCCGCGCTGCAGGAACTCGACTTCAGTTCTAGGAGGAAACGTGTGGAAGTCGATGGTAGCTATCTCCGAGTTTCCGTTCAAAAGCGATGTGATATGGCATTTATCTCCCCAGGCTTGGAGTATAGCTTCTCGTTTCACTTCGTAACGTGGCTTTGTGTCGCCTTCCATACCCAAGACCCGACGGTGTCCCACAAGAGCGGTGTAGTGCATCTGTACAACCGGCTTTTCCTCACTGCGTTTCGGGTCTGGAGTTGCGTCGACGCGGACAATGAACTTCTCGAGCCAGGATGGGGCCATTTTGAGGTTGTTTGAAGAGATACGAACGGATGGTTAACTGATCAAGATTTGTGTTTCAAGAAACTTGAAGAAGGGAAAGTACATCATGGAATTGGCTATTTACACCTGGGAGTAATCTGTAAAGACTTCGTCTCACCAACCACGTGATGAGAAATCCCCCTAACTTTCAGCTGGTTACCTAAGTTGAACTCATCCCGGGCAACTTATATTAAAATATCCACTTTCGTAAACTTACTTTAGTGGTTTTTACCACGCTACCCTGTTCAGCCCTGATCTAGATCAGGGCTTCCTCTCGCCTATAGGACCACCTGTTTTAGGCGAGTGAATACTCTGTCAGGGATCCTTGTAAAGGACGTGACCACTTTCGGAACCGCAAGGTGAGACGGCAGTGGTAACAACTCAAATTTCCAGACCAAGAGTGTGAAAAAGATCTTCATCTCGAGATATGCCATCCTTTTTCCAAAGCAGCTTCGAGGGCCCATACCAAACGCTTGAATAGGGAACGCTTGGGAGTCGAATACAACCTCCTCGGTCCCATCGGCCGCAGTTTTCTTCTTGAGCCATCTCTCAGGGCGGAACGCTGTGTAATCATACTTGTCATCAAACGCATGCTGCTTTTTCCGTGACTGAGCCCATTCGCTGCTGCGGGATTCATCATACTGTATCGGAGGTGATAGCACGCTCGGTCCGTTAGACAGAAACACGATAGTCGTGCCCTTGGGAATGTGAGCCCCTAGAATCTGCGTATCTACTGAAGCTTCCCGCACACACATGCCAAGAGGATACGAGAGTCGAAGGATTTCTTCCACTACCGCATCGAGATATGCGACGCGTGTTTGGATGATCTCGGTAAGTTTAGGGGGACGCTGCTCTGCTTTGGCCTGATGATATGCCTCTTGCAGGGCGTTACGGAGCTGGGACTGAACGCGATGGTTGTTGTTGAGATAGCTTATGCCCCATCGTAGAGCTGAAGATGTTGTTTCGTGACCACCGATGAGATATGTCATGAGCTACAGAGTCAATGCCCATAATGGCCGGAAGCTTGGGTATCTTATGACTTACCTCGCTAGTGATCATCTGTGAGTAGTAGTTCGGTTTCCGGCCTTCCTTCTCAGCAATAATATCTTCGCGAGCTAGCATCTCATCAATAGCACATTTTTGAGCTTCTCCGGTCTGCCGTCGCTTGATTCCGTTGGTGATTTCTCGATGTTGCAGTCTTCCCGACAGAGAAAAGGCGCTCCTCGCGGTGGATGATAGACGGCGGTACAAGAAGTGGAAAAGTCGTGGCGACGGTGTCTTTACTGATTTGTTGATGCTTTCGGACAATGTGGTAAAAGCATCCAATTCTTCCTTAAGAGCAGCTTCTTTGAAAACAAATTCTGTGTCAGGGTCGTCACTGGTGAGCATCTCGTCTGGGCTGAGTGTCTCCAGTTCTCGGACTAGTTGTGTGCTCTGGGTGTCGAGGCCAAAGGCAGCGCAGACAATGATATCCAAGGCGGCGTTATGTACGTCTCTTGCGACAGAAAAGCATCGCCCGTTGGATAGTTCGGACTTGCGACTCCAAAGATCAAAGAGTCTTGTGAACTTGTCATAGATCTCGGGAGCAGAAACCTAAACAAAGTGTGTCAACATTTATTCGAAGCAGAATTGGCGATCGTTGTACCTCGGATAAAAATGTAGGAGTCATCAAGTTCCGGACCAACTCTTTGTTCTTACGAAACTGGGGATCGGAACTCGTGAGTGTGATATGTCCGCCAGGAACAACTCCCTCAAAGAGAGAGGTGCTGGAAGTGCCCCGATCAAACTCCTTCACACGAAGGCTGCAGATCTCAGCGGCCTCATGGTAGTCAGCGACTACTACCCATGGTTTAGTAAAGGGACGAATGAAAGCCTGGAACAGAGGTGACTGGTGCTTAACCGGCTGCATGGCAAACCAGTTGGTCAAACTTCCGAAGGCTTTAATCTCTGGAAGGTCGCCCAGGATGCGAGTAGTTGCTTGGACATTGTATGGGATGTCCTTGAGTGGACGAGGGAGTAGCAAGTTGAAGAGTGTGTATGCAGTGCCTGCTAGAAAGAGGCCACCAAGCAACAATTGCAGATATAAAGAGTCGACACTACTTGAGAAGAACATGGCTATTGATTAGTTCATCAGGAAGTAATAGAAGAGAAGTCAATTGTATGTTTACCATAAACAGAAGCACGGCATAATTAATGAACTCAAAGTTGGAGGCAGCCAACGGCATTTTAATTTCCGATCTAGCCTGCATATTCGAGAATACCCCTTGCAATTTGATTCAACATTTTTGAAGACTACACCTAAAACAGTTAGAAAATTAAACATATGCAATAAATGTCCAGCCCATAAGCAGCCTCGATAACTGTCTTCCAATCATGTTTTTCTTAGCGAGGATACGTGGTAGCACAGTTGGGAGCTGATTACCCACTCTGAGGCTGACGTGAGACTGCCAAGGTAGAATAGAATAAGTAAAAATCTGGTTTGACCCACAGCTTGGTTTCAGTATAAGAATTCCTTCTTACTTGACCGATCTCTATGTGTAAGCTGATGCCGGGACAGGGGCCCAACTCTACCGATTGCAATCTACCGGGCCGCACTACGTTGTAACAATCGGAGAGTACATAGAGATGTACAGCAGTTAAAGTATTCTGAGGGTTAGTAGCAAAATATATCTACACATATCAACTGTGATTTTCTACTGCAGAAACTTTACCCGGGATACGAAATACACATGGATGGTATTATGTCTCAATGCAGGACCCCCAGGAGTAAAGGTTAAGATGCCTACCTGAATATAGTTTCTAGCAACCATGTCAAAAAAAAAAAATTGGATACGCAAGTGTTAGGAATTCTGGCGACCAATCCTACATGCCGAAATCTCAATCAAAGCAATTACAGCAGCGATGATTGGGCAGCTAAACTATGGTAGAAATTAGTTCCCATCGTCGAGCTCAACACGATCAAGAAACAGCAAGCTACAATCGCGCAAATAGACTGATCCTAAAAGTACTGCATCGTAGTAATGGCATGTTGGTCTGGCCAAGCCCGACTTCACCTTACCGTTATAAGATGTGGGAATACAGCGTCTTAGTAACACGGTGGACTACTTGGTACTGTCAGGCTATTCATCTGCTTGATTGAAAGCTGCCAAAAAGTCCTTGACATACACTGCATAGCGTCTCAGCCTTTGAAGTCAAGATGCAAGTTTCCCCCAGACTATGCGATTTTGGTGTGTGCTTTCTATTAGAAAACAACGTCCCCATCACGATGTCCCCTTATTGTTGTTTAACTGAACTGGTAGCGACTGTAAAAATCGTTGTTATCGAAAGGATTAGAGCTTCATCTGAGCAAGGTATGAGTCCACGTCTAACTCCCTCAAACGAGTAGCCTTATTAAGAACCTGCGTTCCGATATCGCTCTGATAAGCCCTCATCTTCTCGTGATACTCGGGAATGAAAGCGCCCAAGACCCTGATAGCAAGGAGAGCGGCGTTGGTGGAGTTGTTGATGCCCACTGTAGCAGTGGGAACACCTCGCTATGTCCAATTAGTCTTCATACATTCAAGGACTCCGAATCACTTACAGGCATTTGAACAATGCTCAAGAGAGAATCCATTCCATCCAGATGGGTAGCCTTGACAGGAACACCAATGACGGGCAGAGGCGTGTAGGCTGACACCATTCCGGGGAGATGAGCTGCTCCTCCTGCAGCGGCGATAATGACCTTGATGCCACGGTTGGCAGCCTCTGTAGCGACATCTCCCATCTTGACAGGTGTGCGATGAGCAGAGGTAATGTCGACCTCCCAAGGAACGCCAAACTGAGTCAGAATATCCAGACCTGGCTTGAGCACAGGAAGATCAGAGTCAGAGCCCATTGTGACAAGGACCAGCGGCGCTGGTGGCTTGGTAGCTGCTTGCTCTGGGCGGAGAGACTTGCTCTTTGCTTGAATACGCTCCAGTCGCATATCGCTAGCCAACTGCACAAGTGGCTGTGCAAACTCCTCGAGCTCCTTGATGCTGGCTTCCAATCCCGTGAGAGTGATGTGACCAATCTTTCGGCCGGGCTTGGACTGCTTTCCGTAGAGGTGAGGGTAGACACCAATCTTGCTTGCGAACATGGACTTGGCCTTTTGCACAAGCGGGAAGTGGGAATCGGGTTCGGCGCCTCCGAGAATGTTGATCATAATGCTTGAAGCAACGTGCGGCTCCAGCTTTTCGGGTAAAGGCTTGTCGAGGATGGATGTGAGCTGGGCCTTGTATTGCGACCTACGCGATACTTAGCTTTCCATGCAAGTAGCATGAGATGCGTGAACGACCAAATACACTTACATGTAGGGCACCGATTGGATAGTGAGGTGACCAGAGTTATGAGGTCGAGGAGCGATCTCATTGACCAGAATGTCGTTATTCTCCGCCACAAACATCTCGACTGCAAAGACACCTCGGCCCCAGAGCTTCTCAACCACACTGCATGCAACTTCCTGAGCACGCTTTGACACAGAGTCGGGGGTATCTCGGGGAGGCATGTAGACTCGTGAACAGACATTGTCCTCGTGGACAGTCTCTACCGCAGGGTACGGCACCAGTCGCTTAGTCTTGCCATCGGCGTCCTCTGTGCGGATGACGATGACTGAGAGCTCGCGTTGGAAAGGAACATACTTCTCAGCGTAGCACTGAAGCTTTCCAAATTCTGAGACAGCAGTTTCAATGTCGGCTTCGCTGGCGATCTTGAGGTTTCCACGGCCATCGTATGAGTCTTTTCTGGACTTGAGCATAAAGGGAAAGCCGTACTTGGCTGAGATGTCCTTGAGGGCGGCTCGCATATCATCACTGCCAGATATCTCGATAGCGACCTGCTCAGCGATGGGAATACCCTGCTTGCCAAGGTAGTTCTTCTGCTCATACTTGTCCTGGATGAGGCGAAGAGTCTTCCACGACGGGTAGACAACGACCTTTCCCTCCTTTGCCAACTCCTCAAGAACAGCCGTCTCAATATGCTCCGTCTCGACACTCAGAACGCTGCAGTGATTGGCCAGCTCCCTAATCTTCTGGGCATCCTTGAAGGATCCATCGACATGGTACTTGCTTCGGCTGACTTGCTTAGCCGGGGCATCGGCCGCGTCGAGGATTGCGATCTCGACGTCTAGAGGCGAGGCGGCCTCGCACAGCATCCGGCCGAGCTGGCCACCACCGAGAAGCCCGAGCGCAGGCTTGCCACTCATTTTTTAGAAGATTTGGGTCTGTGAAATCGGAGGGTGATGATGTCGTTATTTTTGGTTTGTGCGATGAGGTTGATAGGAAAATTTAGATCGGAGCGAAATGTGGAGCTCCGATGGTGATGACTCAGCAGTTGACAGTTGATCCCTCAAGGTGATTTTAAGCTTTCCAGGCAAAACTCCAGTGGATTCTTTTATAAGAAAAGACTTTGTGAATCTGTTATTTATACTCTGTGTCATTATTTACCTACAGTCCAAAGTTCAGCCTCGCAATGAGGTTTTTGGTGAGCCGGCTTCTCGTCTCCGGATGCCGTATCTAGTCCGAAACGGGACGGTCCTCAGCTCCGACCCCATCGGATCTACCTCCGATATCGTCTATACCTCTTGTGGCAGCCCATCTTGTGTAGATCTTGGTCTGCATACATCATGGACCTTTTGAGTAAACGTTCACATCATTTAACCGGTGCATGCGGAGATCTTATACCAATATTTCGCTTTTTTCCCGGTGTTATAACGAGAATGCTGTTCCTCCACAAGAACAGATCGTAAAACTTGGTCCCGGTTGCAACATCAAGATTCGGAATTGAGTCTTTCTCAGTAACAAACAATCTGTTATCGAGAGACTGAGATAACACCATCACGACTTGGTTTAAAACCAGGAACTAGAGCCTGCAAATATAGCTCAGGTTTGTCCCGTTCTCGTCATGTTACCACACCATATCTTAATTGACTACATAATTGCCGCTCGGTCTATGGCAGAACAAAACCATTCTAGGTACCATGGAATCAGTTCATCCGAGTTACCCAAGACCGATTTGCCGGCCCGTCAACAATAATCATTTTGTGCCTAGTTTCTGCTTAATTATACCCTACACTAATGGGCAATTACCAGACACGGAGCGTTTCAGAAGCGGGATATACCCTGTCGAATCGTATTTACCCGCCAATGCCTCGCACCGGTCAAGCCGGTTAATGATAATTGCCATAAATGTCCATGCTGGTTGAAACACTGCCGAAAGCATTCGGCAGACGCCATGACTCCCGATTTGCTATATAAACCTTGATCTACTCCTCATTTCATTTCTCAGCTCGACAACTCCAACATCAATCTGAAGAGAAACAAGAACAACTATCAACATGCGTCCTTCTGTTGACTACACTTTTCTCTTTGTCCTGGCCAACACTTTGGCCGTATCTGCTCAGTCATGTCCAGGAATTCACATTTTTGGTGCTCGTGAAACCACCGTGTCACCCGGCTATGGTTCCGCCGGCGCGTTGATCAACATGATCAAGGCTGATAATGCAGGCGCGACTTCAGAAGCCATCGTGTATCCTGCATGTGGTGGACAAGCCTCGTGCGGCGGTGTCCAATACGGCGACTCTGCACGCCAGGGCACCAACGCAGTTACCAAAGCGGTCAACGACTTTAACTCGCGTTGCCCCAACACAAAGATTGTTCTGGTTGGTTACTCGCAGGTATGTCAACTCGTTCACTGACTGAAGCTATTGGAGGCTGACTGACGTCTTAATATAGGGTGGCCAGATCATGGACAATGCTCTCTGTGGAGGGCCAGACAATGGATCGGGCATCACCAGCTCAGCTGTTCCACTCTCAGCCAATGCAGTCAAACAGGTCAAGGCTGCCATTTTCCTAGGCGACCCTCGCTACGTGAGTGGTCTGGCTTACGGAGTCGGTACCTGCCAAGCACAAGGCGTAAGTGGACTTTTGGACGGTTGACTCTGTTCTATGCTAATCTGTTATCCGTTGTCTAGTTTGCTGCACGACCAAAGGGCTATGTCTGCCCCAACGCCAGCAAGATTCAGCTCTACTGCGACTCTCAGGACCCGTACTGCTGTAACGGAAACGACGCCAATCATCACCAGGGATATGTGACTTTCTATGGCAAACAGGCGTTGGCATTTGTCAACAACAAGCTCAAGGCATAGAGTGCCAATTTACAATGGCAGAATGCTACCTTGTCCATAGTATCGTATAACATTCATATTCTTTAAACAGTTATATATTGAAGCATTTTTTAACCAGAGTCTCAGTTTATGCTGCAGAACACCTGACATGTCTTGAACTTGAGACAATACCATATAATAGGGCGACCAATTAGGGATCTTAAAGATTAAAAAGTGTTCGAGAGGAGCCAGTCGTCGAACAGAGCATCCATGGGCGTGTTATCCAAATATCCCCATGGCGTATTGTCCAGAATCATCCTCATGGTAGGATCGGATCCATTGTCATGCAGGCTCCATTCATCCAGAGGAAAATTAACAGAGCTACCAGCGTCTTGGCTAATCGGAGATACTGCACTTTCGAGATGATCTCTTGGGGGCGGCTGTGTGGTTTCATCTACGGGCTGCGGCACGATCAAGCCAGAGCGAGGACTGCTCGCTTCCGTCCGCCTGTGAATGAGATCCAAAACTTCCAAACATCGTCGTGATGATTTGCTTTTCTCAGAAAATCTGGCCAAGCAGTCTCGCGCCTTGGATACCATCATTCGCCAAACTGCAGTCTCGTCGCTGAGCTTCTGCTGAGTCTGCCGGTCCAAGTAGCTCCCCTCGAGCACAAGAGCAGCTTGAAACAGAAGATATGTGGCATACCACATGGTTCCCAGATGCAAGATACCGTCGTGCGCGTCACAAAAAGACGTGATGTCGTGAATACTCTGCATTGCAACGTCAAGGCACCGCGTCTCGGCATCTATCTTGTTCGGAAGGTAGCTGTGATGCCGTTTACTGCCTCGCCAAAGGATTATACGTAGATTCTGCTCTTTCCATAATACTACAGACCGCGGCCCTATGAACCACGTTGGGACATCTTCTGATGTGAAGTATCCGGGTAAGCTCTAGCGCCAGGTGACGAGGGTGCGATCTATGGCCTCTGCAACCTGATAGTCGACTTTGGGGTTTGCTGTCTTTGCTGTTAGATATTCTAGATATAAAGAGTTTGCAAGCTTGGCTAGTTTTGCCTGTGCGATGATGGCGGACAGTCCAGTTGGTGAGTCAACTTCATCGGGTACTGGCATCCCCGGTTCAAGATTCTGTATGCCGTCAGCCAGCCAGACGTATGCCAGTGGAGAGAGGATTACCTTGTCATCAATGTTTTTAGGCATGCGAGTGTCGATGATGCCCTCTTGAGCATATGGTGGTCTCCCAGTCGTGATATTGAACCCACTGTCGAAGCAGTGAACCACCCAAAACAATTGTCTTCGTCTCTCGTGTCCAAAGTCATCTTTCATATCGGGTGATTCTCTGTGCAGTCCAAGCCCGAGAGCCATCCTATATGCGATGCCTATGAACTGGTAGCCAGTGTTTGGTTTATCAATCTTTTGAAGGTAGTTGCCCATTAAAAGAAGCGCCTGCACGGTCTCCAAGCTACCCGACTCAAGCATGTGAATCGAGAGGGAGTTTCGAGCTGCGGTATAGTAGCTAGATGTTGCATTATGTCCATCTGACGTTGATATCCAATGGCCGATGACCAAGACAAGGAAGTATATGACGTTCCAGGACGACTTGCCTTGCTTCAGCCCTCTTGAGACGGCTTTTTGACGAAACGATCGTTCGTGTAGAATGGGATAGGAAACATTGTAGAAGAGGAAGTAAGCATCAACAAGGTAACTTGATATTGCCGAGGATGTCAAACTCAAAGGATCGAGGAACATGGCCGGCTTATGCACTTTGGGAGATTTGCCATGGCTATTGCTTAGGGAGTGTGACGTAGCAAGATCTGGGATGATGTAGCAAGATCTGGGAAGATGGACGCAATTTCTTGTAATAGGGTTGCACCCGAGCTACTGCCTAGAGAATGTTAGATTCTGGAAATAGAATGGCTTTGTAGAGCAGATAAGATATACCTAAGTAACCAGCATCCAGGCTGTCCAATGTCGCCATGCCGTCCATGGATCCGGCCTCTCCACTCTGAGGCTCAGAGTCCGGGGGCAACGAGGCCTCACTCCATTCGAATTCATTTGCAGGTTCATGAGGCTCAGTGCTCTCATCGTCAGACACAACAGGCACCACTGCATCTTGGCCAGTTTCCAAGTTGGCTACAGCGGCATCGATGTCGAGATTGGGGTGTAGGGACCGGAGCAAAGCTTGGAGCTGGTCGCAGCGAAGCTCTATTGCATCGAGGTTCTTTCTCGTGAGCCGGGTGCGATCAGGCGGGTTGACAAAGCTGCAGTCCTTGGCAGCACGAGCGCAGTAGGAACATGGTCCCGGGCCGTTGGTGCTGGGTTGGCACCGGCTCTTTCGCTTCTGGCAGTTGAGACAGGCCCGTGGTTGGTTTGAGGATGGATTCTGTCCCGGTCGACCCATATCCTGTGAATGCGTCGATCTGAAGAGCACCGAGAGGGTAAAAGTTGAGTGAGGCACAACTGGGTTTGCTTAGTGGTTGGAGGGAGCTAACGTCATTTATGCGCCGTGCCATCGGAGCACAGCCGGCCGATGAGCCGCACACTAAGTGAGAACGGGGCCGGTATTATCGGCACGCTGACGTCCGACTGATAGTTACTAGATGAATTCGCAGCTCCTAAGGTCTAATTATATTGTATTTCATCTCTACAGCTGCATTCACTTCAAGTTATGGCTGATATCAATTGATTGACATGATTTACGACACCCCACTAGGCTTTTTTGTTTACAATGCATTCTAGCAGAAACAAGATGGAGACCCACATTTATACTCCTGTAGTCTCGATACTCTTCACAACAACGTTGGGTTGAATGAGATAACTCCGTACTCTCTCTCCGTTCCGCATATCATTGTTCTTGGCCCTGGCGAGAGCACTCTCACAACTCCCCTCAATACCCGAGGCGACATGCCTTGTCGCGACTCGTCGCAGCGCCAGCATAGGGTCCACGTCAACAAGCCAAGTATCGTCAACATAATTGACAATCTGGTTCCAGGGGTTCTGGTTGTAGAGAAGCCAAATCCCTTCTATAAGGACAATCTTGATATCTGGAGCTATCTCAAGAGCGTCTGGAACTGGATCCTTGGTCTTGTGGTCAAAGCTGGGCCAGCGTATCGTGGTCGTAGCACCATTCCGAGATGCGTGCAGTAGCTTGACCATGTCTAGGATTGCCTCAGCATAAAATGTCCAGGAATCTCCTCTTCTTTCATGGGCTTCTTGGGGATTTGGAAGCATGTCCAAGAATGCGCGTGGGTAATGGAATCCGTCCATCGGTAAGACTGCGGCAATAGGAGCGTGGTAGAGAGCGTTGATGCCGCCAACGACTTGAGAGGCGATGGTCGACTTTCCAGAGCCAGGAGGACCGGCCATGATTATCATGACTCTTGAATGTGAAGATTGCTCTTGTGACTTGTTCAAGAGATCTAATTCTCGCTGCTGAAGTTGCTTGTAGATGGTCTCCATGGCATACTAATGAACTAGATTTCACAACGGGTGCTTTACAGTAGAGCATGCTTTTGTAGAGAGGAGTCGATGTTTTGTAGTCCGTCTTTGGTTGAGCACCGGATGCTGTATTCCGCTTCGGTCAACTGTGCTCCGTAAGACAATCAGAGGGGACACTCGTATGCATCAGTCATGCCTAGCTCTCCTGCTGGGTATAAGAACAACCTTTATAAACCGCCTGATTGATGTTCTATGCATGAACAGCACGGCAAAAATCAAGTTACATTTCTATTTTACCTTATCTCCAAGAGAGAACGCCTATGACGACCTCCACCACAGAACTGGTCGGCCGTGATGCACTCTTGGACTTTCATGCTGCGATGCCCTTCTAGAACACGGTCTTAGTGGCCTAATGATCTTTGAAATCAACCCCGCACAATCGCAGAAAGAGATCAATGCCCTCAGGGTCAAGTTTCCCGGGGCAAAGATCGACACAAAAGCGGTGGACGTGACAGACGAGAAGGCAGTGCAAGACGAGGTGGATGATACAGCCACAATGCGGGGCTCAGTGGATGGCTTTATCAGCTTCGTGGGGGTTGTTGGCTGTGCAGAGACATTGGAGATGCCTGTATCTCAATGGCGCAGAATCATCGACGTCAACACAACTGGATCCTTCATCTGCGCACAAGCTGCCGCCCGTCAGATGGTGAAGCAGGGCACTGGAGGCACCATCATCTTCACGTCGTCCATCTCCGCACACCGAGTCAACTACCCCCAGCCCCAAGCAGCCTACAACGTCAGCAAGGCCGCTTTATTGACTCTCAAGAACTGCTTGGCTGCTGAGTGGGCTCGCTATGGCATCCGTACAAACAGCATTAGTCCTGGCTACATGGATACCATCTTGAACGAGGGCGATGGCATCTCCGAACATCGCAAGATATGGGCAGAACGCAATCCGAGTGGTCGCATGGGTGTTCCTTGCGAGTTGACAGGCGCGGTAGTGATGTTGGCGAGCTCGGCGGCGACATATATGAACGGAACGGATATTCTTGTCGACGGAGGCGCGATCGTCTTCTAATTGTTTATTTCCTGTTACTTATCCTCAATAGACCAAATACATGGTTCTCTCCCAAGCTTGGGTATATCTTGTTATAACCCAACTCGTAAATCTGCCATGGGGCCAACATTACATTCTCTCATTTCTACTCTCAATTAAATATAACTAGACCTATTTATCCCATACAGTTAGAACCTCTTGGTAGCGGCTCGCGTGATGAGATCTTAGACGCGGTTCTCTGGCTGCATACTTACCTCTAGTGTTGAGCCACTTGAACTGAAACAGGATTTTTCATGTCCGCCCTGTTTATACAGCCATCATTAATTATGAACTCGGCAGTTTTGGGCGCAAGGCGGCATATCTTAAGGGCTCATGTAATCACGATGCGCATCTGAACCTTACTCATGATCTGAATGCAGATCTGTGGCTGGCGCTCGTAAATGTTGTTAGGGACGGGTAAACGGCACGATGGAAATAAAACTCTTATGCCATTTACTTGTACATATGTGCCTCGTGACTGCTTCCCATGTTTTACTTAAATAGTAGTTAGTTCCTGTTTCTTTTAAGGGGATATGCAAAAAAGTCACAGGCTATTGAATTCCAGCACCGGTCAGAAGTGAGTCCTACACTGTTTTCTACTTGACTCATCGTACTATCTCACTTAACATGAACATGCTCCTATGATAGAAGTCTTCTAGGTATTATCATAGGCGGTGAGGTTCGCTGGACGGACATGACGTTGGCGCCAAGTTTATTGCCAAGGGCGCCAACGCCACCAAGACTTGATTGCTATATTTACCAAGAAAATAAAGGCCGAACGCCGGAACTACTCACAACGTTATCCACCAATACATACATTGGTTTGTTTATGTCTGGTGGGAGCACACTACAATCTTCTGCGAAATATGCAAATGTGTCTTGTCAAGAACGTAAACTCAACCCTTCGATCTTAGTGGTAACATCAGCCGCCAGATTCGTAGACTATTCAACGCTATAGATTTCAAGAAGTGATCCTAAAAGCCTCCTTTTGACTTGGCCTTTATCACCATTCCCGTCACGCCTTTAAATGCTCCCATTACAGTCCCTGGGTTGCCCGCATATCCTTCTCCAGGATTTCCATTTTCATCCCTCCAAAGACCATCGTTTGCTACTTTGCCAAAACGCTTCGTGTTTTGGTTTCTGTCGATACCCTCCCTCCACCTTTGGCAGATAGCTGGGCTGTCCACCATGATATTTATCTCTTGGCTGTGGAACCAAGACTGTGTATCTTGATTACCACTCCCTTGAATACCAACGGTGCCATCAACTATCAGCAACTTTATATGGCAAGAACGCGACTTGAACGAATTGTGGATAGGGTGATCCTGATCCTTGCCAACATAATTGTAAATGTGCAAGAGGTCTCGTTCAGGGCCATTTAGGGGAAGAGACGCAACGAGCGCTTGAGCAACCTGATCGTTTGTTCCACCCTGACCTGGAATCATCTCGCCAGCGTCATTGTAACCAAAACACACGTAATATGTGACCTCGATCCCTCTCTTAAGCGCTTCTTCCAGCGCATTCAATAGTGGCCCAGCGTTGAGATCTGGAGTCTGGATGAAGATTTCCTTCTGCGCGTTCCTAATCAGAGAGAGCCATGCTTCGTTTTGAGGGACATGGACGTCCTTTTGGCAAGGCCCTCCATGTGGAGCGCGAGATACCAGAGCCATGGGCACCGGCTGCCCATCGATAATCGTAGAGATATAAGGTTCCATTCCCTCGCCTTCTTGTATCTCGGGGCCACTTGGTTCAATATTGCTATGGCATGCTGCGTTGAGTTGGCGATTCGCAGCTTGAAGACGAGTTTCACCCTGCTTCGTGGAGTAGCGCGACTGAATGCGCCTGATCTCTGCTGCAAGGTCTCCATCGTAATGAGAATCTTCTGGTGTGTGCTCTGGCAGTGGTTCTTGCATATTTCCCTGCGTGGCGGCAGCCTTTTCGTCGCGTATAGTCTCTCCTTCAAGATGCATCGTTTCCTCCTTTTCCGATAGTATGCCATCCTCAATCGAAGGAAGCTGCGGTTGCAAGGCGTCCTCCCAAGTGATTAAGGCTGTGTCGTAAATACTTTCCACAATCGGGCCTTCAACGTGCGTCAACATTTCCAGATTATCGTTATCCTCCACGTTGTTGCTCATAACAGCCGCAATCTTGCGATCAACGACGCAGAATTTGGCGTGCAGTGTGCCTAGAAACGGTTTGTGCAAGCTCATCACCTCGAGGTCGATATTGGGGATTTCTTCAGGCGGGGGGAGATCGATAGACTTGGAAGTATATGACTCGGGTTTGACTTGCTGATGTGGAGATATAACGCTTGATGGGCCTGGCTTGTCGTACATAATCTTGACGATTACTCGTTCTCCCCTCCCTCCAGCACGTCTCGACAGCTCAATCAAAGCATTCTTGAGAAGTCTCTGAGCCACCGAGCGTGTCCATGTGCACATGATAAAAAAGACCTCTTTCTCTGCACGTGCGATGAGGTTTGCGCAGTGGCGTATGATATCCGCCAAAGGTGCAATGACTGTCAGAGGCATGGTTCCGTAAGAGCCCATCAAGGGAGGCGAGACAACCCCTGCCATAGGGTCTTTTCCGAGGCATTGTAGAGCGTCTGCAAATGCCTGTAGGAACAGCGGACTCGGGGTTGTAGGACCCCAACGACCACACTCAAACGCTATTTCAAGTGCATTGGAAGCTGATGCTGTGCCTTCATCTGGTTCTTCTTGATTCTTGTCATCGTGTTGGCCGTATAACTCTTTGATGATCCCTCCTGGCGTTTTGCTGGGGTCTTTTGCCAAGACTGAGCTCACAGTTTCTGTGGCTTGGCACAGGTTGTAGATGAGTGGTGAGACCATGCTGTCATAAGTTCTTGTCGACTCGAATTTCTTCTGGCATTCGTTTCGAGAATATTAATGGGTTGCAAAACATACCCAAGTATGGGGCCGCATCTTCAGAGGGATTATATGGCATGGGATGATCAACACGTCATTTTGCTACTGGAGGTGGGCAAATCCCAATTCGTCTCGCAGCCTCTCTATGCCTTGGAACTCAATGAGCTCCATACTGGTACTTGTCGTGCAGCGTCTTGGCTATATACAAAGAAGTAGTCGTCAGCTCATGGCCAAGGTATGATTGAAGCTAAATCGGGACATTGTGCCGAGACTGACTGCGGCACACGAATTCCGGCCGGGATATCCGCAAGCGTGATTATATATATACTTGGCGTTGGTAAAAACTCTGTTGCGCGTCGTAAGCCTCTGCTTGGCTGGCATATGCCTGCCTCCACTCAGATAGACCTTGAACCTCCAGACTACATCACTGTGGGGGTTTGCTCACTCGATCGAGCTTACAGATCATTCATATAATCATATCAACAACTTATGGGGGTGATGCCAGTTAGAGTTATCTCCTCCCATTGAATACCTCACCTTGGAGTTTCGCATATCCTGACTACAGCTCTAAATTGAGTATGGTTCCTACAAAGTTCCATTGAGATACTACGGGCCTGTTGGGATCATATCTATTTTTCGTATTCCAACCAATCTCATATTTCCACTTGGTTGGACCCACAAGATTCTACAGGGGTTTCCCCATATTTTAAACGTTTTTTTTTACAGGCTTGCCATGCTTCTTTCTGTACTATGAAATCATATCTATTTTCTATAGATGGCACATAGCAGGATATACATGAACGACGGCTGTTTCACCAGCACTAGACCCATCATCGACCTTAATCACCAACGGGACTACCACGATCTAGTATAGAAACTGTTTGGCATGCTGCTCTGATTTGCCGTTCTTTAACATTGGGAGAGGTCCCTGCCCCGACGAGTACTGCCGTAAATGTCTCTGTGAGATCAACCCTTGCGGCAGGATCCCGGGAGCGGCGATAAGGGTCGAAAGTCGGAACGGACACAATCGATAAACGGTTGGTATTCGGCTGAATTTGCAGACTGAAGTGAATTCTTATACATGAGCTGCCGCGTGCCGTCTAGAAGTTCACGCCTCACTTGACGATTCCAAGCAATGAGTGGTGATTTACCGACGGAGGGCCCGGTAAGCGCGTCGATATGAAACTGACGATTCTCGGACCTGAGTTGCTCAACGAGCTTTGGGGAGAGCATATCAGGACATTGCGCGTACAGGTAGACTAGCTGTATCCGCAGCCTTCTTTCTAGCAGGCTTTCAGGCGGGCCGTCGAGAACACCGGATATCAAGCCATCGACAAGGAAGGGTAGAGGTGGGACAAAGTTGCCGTCAGGTGATGGGCCCGATAACAGAGGCTCGGTGGGGATATTACAGTCCTGTGCAGAGAGAAGAACCGTCCTAGTAGGTGGCGATCCCACGGGAGGCTGCGGAAGTTGCCCTAGGATATTTTCGTCAGGTTCCTCTATGGCAGGAGGGTCGAGGCAGAGAAAGTGAATAGCATGGCTATCAACAAGAAAGGGGCAACGTCTGGTGTCTGTCTCCTCAACATCAGTCCATCCAGCTCCCCGCAGGCTTCTCGCTGCGTCATTGGGGTTGGATACCAGGAGGAAAAGGTCGAATACACAGGTGGGAACGTTGTAGTTCGCAATGGCATCTTCTAGCCACAGCAAGCAGGCCACCCCGTCTTTGTGCAAGACTTCGCAGGGCTCATCCCGTGTGCGGGGCAGCACCGCGAGATTTGATTTGCACTGAAACTTGAAATGTATCTCTCAGATTCAGACCTATGTGCACCACTGGCCGGTGCGATGAATTCACGTGAAACACATGGGGTGTAAACAAAATTTAGTATAAAGGATACCAGAAAAACGTAAATGGTCACACGGTTGCACTTCCTTCCAACACAGGATCATGCGATTAGTCATAGGTCTTTTGGCTTCAGGCACCAACTCTTCTCCTAATATCCCGCAGGTAGGACAGAGGTAGGCCAGGTGATTATGCAGTATAGGGTTATTCAAGGTCATGTTATTGAAGCTTATTGTGATGGTCTTTATTATCAAAGTCTTAGCTGATCTTCTGACTTCTCTACTACAGAATGCCACTTCTGTGACAAGATACTTTATCCCGTTTTTATTCGTCTTTTATAATATCTTATTAACTAATCTCTTACGTAAGTTCTAGTTTAATATAAGATGATGTATATTTATATTAACTCAAGTATTTATACAGGGATAGTGATTAACTTATATAAAGATAGTGATATTCTTTTAGTTGATCCAAGGTGGGTGTTAGCGCTTAATTATTCGTCATACGAGACGAAAGATGCCCGATACCCTAGGACGAGTTGAAATACAGCACGAGACAAGTTTATAAAGATGAAGTATCTCGGGCAGGGGATTCAAAATCCCCATACTGGCGGTTTCATATTGAGGTAATGTCCAACTCGCAAAGTCAAAGTCAAGGGCTAGCTGCGAGAAATCCACTTTGGTATGCACTGTAGCACTCTCAAATGAAAGACTGTTTAACGATAACCTCGGTGTTAACTCAGAAAACACACGTGAGGTTACTAATGAGACTGGCAACGAGGTATAAGCAGCCGAGGCTCAGCAAGAAATTGGATTCCACTAGCCAACCAGAGCTGAATGCTCTTTCAATGAGATTTCAGCCACCCTTCCAGATGAGCTCTAGTACTGAGGATCTGCGGGGTATTAAGCGTAGTTCGTTTCTTCCTACTAGATCGAGTTAGTCATTCATTCAACTAGCTATATCATGGTGGCGCTGGTCCCTCGACAGACTCTTCAACTTGAACCTCATCCATTCCAAACAAGCAATTCAAATGTCTCAACTCTGGGCTCAGGCAGTTGCCCACCATGACCCTTTCGTTGTAGATTTCGTTGGCACTTTTGCCGTTCAGCTCTTGTTTTGGTGGATTCCATGCGCTGTCTACCTTCTGCTCGATCGTTTTGCCCCAGCTTTCGCAGCAAAGCACAAGATCCAGCCTGCCCCAAAGCAACCAACGAGTTTCGAAATACGCGATGCTATTGTCGTATCTTTGAGAAACCAATCGATTGTCTTTGGACTTCAGATATTGCTGGCTGTGACTGCATTTCACCAAAACAAGCCGTCTCCCTTTCAGATTACAGCAACGTTGCCAACTGCTGAGAGCTTCGTCTTTGACTTTGCAATATGTCTGGTAGCACGCGAAATTCTATTCTACTACTCCCACCGACTACTTCACGTACCCTATCTCTACCGTCGCATTCACAAGGTGCACCATAAATTCACTGCACCTGTCTCGTTCGCCTCTCAATATGCGCATCCCATTGAGCACATCGTGGCCAATACGCTTCCAATTGCACTGCCGCCTATAATAGTTGGAACACACATCGTTACCATGTGGGTGTTCCTTGCGTGGCAGCTTATCGAGACGGCAACTGTCCATAGCGGCTTCGACTTTTTTGGGGGCGCAGCCTATCGTCATGACCGCCATCACGAGCGTTTTGATGTGCACTTCGGAGGGATGCCGTGGTTGGACTGGCTTCACAGTACTGATGGACGTAAGAGGTTGGTAAAAGGGAGCAAGCGAGCTTGATTCTGCCAATTTCTTTGTTGAATTCTCAATTTTGTTTTTAGATGGACCGAAAGAATCTTGTTTATACTTCTGCTCCTCCAGTTTCCCCGCTTGCTGCAGTTGTCTGTCTCTTTCGCAACCGTCCACCGATTCGAAACCAAGAACCGAACTCTGTTGGTTTCTCACTCATGCTGATATCCTTCTCTACCGCTGATGCGGCTGAAAGATATGTGCCTACTCTCACCCGTTGCTCTTCGGCCCTTGCCCGCTCCTTGACCCTAGTCCTCCTCGACCTCATAGCTTCGGCGATGAAATCCTGTATCTCGTCTCCTTTATAGCCGTAGACAAAGGCTAGAGCCATGACACCCAGGGTTACAGGGATGCTCACTATCCAATACAGGTTTTGATTGTATTGCATGTCGCGAATGTCGGTCGTGTTCATGCCGAAGAAACTGGATGTAAACGATCTGTGATACGTAAATAAGTCATGGTCGCAAAATATTGCTCTTGGGGAGAGCCATGCAAAGGCAGGAAGAACAGGGTTACAATAGTAAACACTCTGATTGCTTTCCCATGTCCCTCCTCGAGGATCTCAATCATCTGCTTCACCTGCTCCTTTAGGATAGTCGCCTGGTCTCGCAGCAACTGAATTTCCTTAGACCGAGCATTAAGTCTTTTCATTTGTTCGTCGATATATCTCGACTCAATATCAAACAGGCTTTGGCGAGTCCTGCTTGTAATACGAAGCGAGTGCGGTGAAAGCAGTAGTGCATAGTTAGTGAGAATCATCGTTTGCGAACGAACCAGATTGTCCATCGTTTCAAGCTCGTCCATGAGGCTATGAATGCCAAGAAAGATGCGCCGCTCAGGCCTTCGACTAACTTGATAGCGAAGCTTGGAGATGTACTGCTGGTAGACATCAAGGGCCCCGGTGCCAGCTTCTGGTAATAGAGGCCTGTTCTGGAGATTGATTGCTAGTGCTCCAACTAAGAACTCGGGCCCTATGTCGTCGAGACCGAGGATATCAAGGTTACGAGTTTTCGAGCCAAGTAGAATAATGTCTGCATTGGATGCCTCCAGATGATCGCACGCGTTCCGAAACACATTCGTCCTGCGATCCTGAATCCTTTCGATCTTTTCGTAGCGCCTCTGGTCATCATCCTCTCTGTTTAGCAATGAAAGTTGCTTGGCCATGATCAAGTACAAAGCTATAATCTCTTCAAAAGCATACACAAGATTCGTCGGAAGGGACAAGCTGGCGTCTGCTTTATTCCCCCCATACGAGGCTGTGGCAACAAGGCAGTGCAACTCGTGGGTCAACTTCTTGATTTCAAGCAAAGATTCGATGAAGGTTTCGATATCTGGGACGTAGGGAGAATTGCTCATCAGTCTTGACGCATCGAGCCATACAAAACAGGGGTCATCGAATAGTCTCCCAGATACGCGAGGGCGTGAACAAGATATGTGGTGAGAATGGAGGTGCTCTAGTGCTGCATCGCAAGAACTGTATCGGGCTCTTTCCCGACAATTGTCGCAGTCTGCAAATGTTGAAAAGGTTGAGTGACCGGGTTCGATAGTTGGAGATGGGAAATTGCGTATTGTCCAATGTATGGGATGTTAAGTTCCGGCCATGGACCAGGCAACTTGCTGACCATTCCATAATAGATTAGCTTTTCACAGCCCAGAAGAGGCACCAAGTAGTCTCGAAATTACTCACTCGGAGAATGTCATCAAGTGAACCCCAGAACCGTTTGGTGACTTGGTGAACTAAAACACTGCCTTCTCTTGGCACAAACTCCTAAAACAAGTCTTGGGAAACTTCAAAGAGTCTTTTCATGACAACATGATGTTGGTGGGATACATCTACCGAGTGTCTCTGGCCCGGTTCGTGCGTTGATTCGTTAATTGGCTCTTCCGTAGTTGGCTCTTCCGTAGTGTCTTCCGCCGTCGAGGCAGCTGGCCGTTCAACGTCCGGCGGGTGGATAGCCGACTTATCATCCTCGACATCAACAACTTCCACGGGCTTTGCCTGTGTCCTACTTCGGTCAGCTGGAATGTGGCTCAGAACTCTCTCTTCAGCAACAGAGTCTTCCGTCTGTGCCGCTCCTAATGGTGCTTGTAAGTCATTTTGGCGTTGGTCAGAATTGTGGCTCACGACACTCTGTTGGTCAGCGATTGCTTCGGTAGCTGGTCCCTCACGAGCCGGAGTCTCCCCAACGATGTTCACATCCTCCAATACCGGTTGTTCAGTGTCTTGCTCTCCACCAACCTCCTCATCTTTCACCTTCTTTTGCAGATAGTCATGCCTACTGATGAAATCTTCCAGAGTACAAGGAAAGGTTTGGTCGTAGAGATGTCTCAGCCTCCCATCGGAAACTAACTTGTGCAATCTGCTCAAGACTAGTATGGCTGTTTTGTCTGAATCGGGAACATTTGTTCCATTGTGATCCATCTTTGGTCTCCATGTGAAGAATGGTCTCTTGGTAACTCCGGCTGAAGGACGATCTGGACATGGAAACGTCAGTTTTTAGGTTGCTGGCAGGCCATATATATTCATGGACGTACTGTACTCGCGGCTCAACTGGATCAGCTCGTCGGTAAGCTCCTTGTTCAGCGCTTTGTGTATGATAACAGTATTCCCCTGACATGATCAACCTTGTGCTGTAGAAGAATGACCTCATAGAATCTAAGGCTTACCTCGATGTCAAATTGATAACCAATATCTTTAATCGCCTGAATTGAGACGAATGCCATTGGTAAACGGGTCTTTGCTTGTCGAGTGTACTCTTTTGTTGATGAAGTATCACTGTCACCACCATAATAATCATCAGATAGGTAGCCACGATTCGACCTATTTCGGCTTGATCTAGAGCGTTCCGAAGATGTCTGTTCTCTGGTGGGGTATATGCTTTCTGCATGTAGTTGTGTAGCCCCGGTATCATGCGAGTTATTGTTCTATCACTGCCTCAGCTTATCTGATCATGACAAGTTAGTGCAACATACTTACCTCATTGTTTCTGTTATCTTGCGCCCCCGCTTCGTTTTCAGAAGGGCTATCGATGTTGAAAACTTGAGGGCTTCTTTCCAAGAGTGTCTGGTCATTTACAACTGTTTCGCTTCTTTGAATGCGCCTAAATGGGTCATCGTAGCTGTATCTCAAACTCATATCTCGCCCGCCTCGTATAGCCCGTACTCTCGTCTCACGGCTGCGGCCTCTGGGATGCTCGATAGTGCGCCTTACTATCTCCACCTCATAGCCGCTGGGTTTCACAGCGCGATTCCAGGAATCAGCATGGCTTGGTCGAGACAGAGGAGGACCATTTATCCAAGCGGGGTCTATGACAAGCTTCTCGCTAGGTTCGCCCGGATCGTGGAAAGTCTCTCGTGTCCTAATGAGCTGCAGATTCTCCGGCACGACTCCCACTTCTGCCGCCTTGCTCTCATTGCCGTGGGACTCAAGCGTGTTTGGTTCTGGACTCTTTTTTCGCTCGTCGTTGCTTGGAAAAGGTCTTTGTCTCTCACGTCTTGGCCCGTTGTAGTGGTCAACTGAGAATGCCTCAGATCTTGACTCTAGTTCGCTACTGAAGTTATCTCTTCGGGGATCAGGTGCACTATATTCCCGTTCTATGTAGTCAAGTTCGGGCCGCCTTCTTCGAAACTGAGATCTGCGGCTGTCCTGATACAGCGGCTTCGGCAGGACGTAGAGCGTGGTGTCAGCAAGCTTTCCAGTTTTGGCCAGTGTCAACCAATCCTGCGGAGTGGTCTTGGTCTTGGTCTTGGAGTCGTCAAAGAGCTCGTATTCTGTGACATCGGAACCATCTCGTCTCACGAGAGCCACTGCGTCTTGTAAGAAGCTCTATCCCAACACGTTATTAGCTTATACTCTTCCCACGCCTACACGAGGATATTGGCTATCGTACCACATAATTGGAGCTTGCATCGATGACGATGTGGAATCGACGCATGTTCTCATCCATTATTCGGATTGTCATCGGATGCTCAAGACTCGAGGATTTTGCATCTACCTTGACCAAATGCCCGAACAAACCTTCCAATGAGAGTTCAGAGAAAGTTATGATTAGGTCTTTAAGAGTAAGTATGACTTCTAGTGAGATTAAGAGTCAACCAGCCTTACCAGAACCCACAATCAAACACCAGAGTTGGGAGATCTGGAGCGTGTCTTTGGATGACCCAATATTCATCTTCCTTACGACCTCCTCGGTGTGCTCGCTGCTGCCAAGATCAAAGCCATAGAGACTTTGTAGCAAGCCTACTGCGTCATGGCCCTTGTCTAAGCCACTCTGTGAAGTACTCTTGGCAAGGGCAAGATAAGGACTTGAGAGGAAGATGACGGGCTCGGTCTCTGAATAACCTTCACCATCACGTTTTCCAATGCTGCGGAAGACGGATGCCGCCTGCCGGTGAGAACTGCCGCCATGTCTCGGGATAATTGAGCTTCTTTCGACATCTTCGAGAGCCATCTCCGCCACTTGCCTGAGTTCTTTCGAGATGAAGGGCATCTTTTTAACAAGCTTCTTTTAGAAGGTCAGCACACCGTGCCACGTAACGGAGACTTAGAACAAGCCTTTAAAATGTCGATTCTGAGGCAATGCCTCTGCAGATGACTGTATGATTGCGAACGTCAGAATATCTGGAGGTTCAACATGAAGAGGGTACTCACAGCCATTTCATCTGTATCTTTGGCGACTCGACTGGCATATTGTTGGTCGTTAGAGGACATACAAGATTGATCTTCTCCTTGCCATCTTTGTATATGGTATATTCTGAAGAAAGCACAAACTTCAGTTCCAAGGTTCCTTCGTCCCATTCCATCGCAAACCTGTCCCATTCAGCATTGTCGGTCGCTTGGCAGTCGCTGTTTGTCTGCTGCAACTGTCCTGGAATTGGGAAGGTCTTGGATAGGCCCTTAGATTCGAGTCGAGTGTAAGGATTGCTGGTTGGCCATCTCCGCTCGTCATCAGTATAGCCGGACTCACTGACAATCACAGTCGCAGGTGAACGTACACGTGATGAGTGTTCACGCCAAGACGAGGGGCTTCTGCCGCGCCTTCTCCACTCTGTATCCCCATTATCGTCTCTGGAGATCCTCTGGTAACGCCGTGAGGGCGATCTACCGAAACGGTTGTTCTCAACATAATGCCGTCTTTCAAACTCCTCGGCAGGTCGTTGAATCGGTATTTCCCTTTCCCTCACACGGGCACCATCAGAATCCCGGTAGACGCGCGTAGGCTCTTGATCATCAGGAGCATCGCCGAAACGAACGCCTGGGTAAATCCCATACCTAAGTTCGTCCATGTTCGTTAGCTGTTGCAATCGTTTTACACTGGCTAGGATCTGGGGGAATTTCTCATGGTGTTGTCGGACAGAATGTAGAAAGGTAAGATTAGCCCAAGGCACTCAGCCTCAACTGAGTCTGCCTTTTCAGCTTCTCATGTGATAGACACGTACGATACGAATGCGGAAGAATTAAAGTTTTCAGCTTTGAATCACTAGGCAACACATTCCTGCTTTCTCTTCAGCCCTAGAGAAAGTCCTGACCCAATTGAGATTAGATTGAAAGGCTGAGCCTTGATCGAGTTACCTGCTAAAGAGCTGTGACACTCAAAGAGACAAGTTACCAAACTTAATGCAAGTATAATACTTATACTTTCTGACCGAAACAGATCTCCTTCCCTACATAAATCCTGCCCGTAACGTTCATTTTCGCGGCAACACAGCGTGACAAACTATCTTTACAATGCGACCCCCAAGGTATGTGCCTGTCTCCAACTCATTATTTTACATATAGTAACACCAAGTCTACTCTAGAGGCCGTATCTAACCTTAGACCATCATTTGTGGTCCATCGGGTGTTGGAAAAGGAACACACCGTCTTCAGAAGCAACTACTACGGCACCAGTAAACAAGCTATTGCGGATCAGGCGGATCATGGACTAATACCTCTTCTGGACATTAAGATCAAAGGAGTAAAAAGGATAAAGGAAACCCAGCATCCGGAAGGTCGATATGTTTTCATCGAGCCTCCAAGTCTAGCAGTACTGGAGACTCGGCTTCGACAACGCGGAACAGAGGACGAAGCTAGCATTGAGAAACGGCTGGCACGGGCTAAAATCGAACTTGAATATGCGGCAACTTCTGGAATTTTCGATATTTTCATAACCAATGAAGAGCTTGACAGGGCATACAGGCGGCTGGAAGAATTCGCGTTTAGGAACATGATGGAGTAGTGTTAAGGTAGTGTTATGAGACTCTTGTTGTGATAGCACTACGTCTGGCCTTGGAGATAAGAAAATACCCCAGAAGGAAAAGGTCACCTGGTTTGAAGTGTGTATAACTGCTAGGGGCGTGTGCGTATCATGGTGTACAGCTTGATCGTGGACGCCCTCCCTTGCCGGACGATTCTCCGCGACTAAGTACCGCGCGTAAGAGCCGCGCTTCTACTAGTTCAATGTCCTCAACCTATAATGTTCTTGTTTTGTTTACATGTGCTTATGTAGGGTTGTCATGATTCATCACTCTAGGCAAAGGCGTAGAGCAAAAGTCACCAGAAGGCCAAATAGGTAGACCAACTCAAACACTTGTGTTTTGTACCAAAATTGGCGGCTCTTATATGAGCTACTGATCTTTAACGAAACTTTCGTTCCTAGAGACGTAATGTCGATTCCCTCGAAATATTCAGAAACTGGGCATGTTGATTCGTGCGCCAACACACATACTAAGTAGTAGCGAGTCGAGACTATGAATCTCAGAGTCACTATCAGGCACTTTATGATAGGCCATTGAGTCATGATAAGATATAAAAGATATAAATATAAAATCACAGAAGTGTTAATACTAGAGTCACGGGCGGAAATGGAAAGAATATGCAAGGCAGTAGATGTTGATTGATAGCTAAGTCGTCAAATACTAGTATATGATTCCGTTATCATCAACAAACAGAAAGCAACGCGTCTGGTTATGACGTGACGCATTTATTATAATTCACGTGGGCAGCATGATACCCCATGAGCCAAACACCTTACATCATCCTCATCAATCATCTTGACATAAACTCCTTTACATCTTCTGGACGTGCTCGCCAGTCTCGTGCTCAGCAACCAACTTCTCATCGATAGCCTCAGCCCTGCGAGCCAAGTCGGCGTTGAGGTTGGCAGTGTACTTGCTCCTGTCGACACCAGCGACGAACCAGGGTGCGTGGGTGAACATGTAGTTCATCTCCTCGAGAGGCATCTTCTTGGTCTCAGGAATGAAGGCCCAGACGCACAGGGCGTTGGTGAAGTTGCAGATGACGAAGAGAAGGTAGTATCTCCAGCCAATGGACCCCATGGCAATACCAGTGACCTGACCGATCATGGTGTTGAAAGCAAATGAAGTCATTGTGGCGAGGGCGACACCCTTGGCTCGGGTCTGGGTGTCGAAGATCTCGGCGGGGATGATCCAAGAAAGAGGTCCGCAAGTGGCGGAGAAGGAGAAGTTGTAGGCCCAAGTAACGATGATGAATCCCCAACCCTGAGCGGCAGTACCAACACCAGGAGGGTAGACAGCCAGCATGATGGTGGCAATGATAAAGGTCAACATGTTGAAGAGGTTACCCCAGATCAGAGTCCAGCGACGGCCGAATCGGTCAATGAAGGCAATGCAGAGAGCCTGAGCGATGAGAGCAATGATAGAGTTGATGGCCTGGTACTTGAGGGCATCGTCGGGGCCAATTCCTGCCTGTCCGTAGATGGTGACGGAGTAGTACTGGATAGCAGAGACACCGGTCATCTGAATAGAGGCCTGGAGACCGCAAGCAATCAAAAGACGGCGGAAGCAAGACATGTTGGAGAAGAGCTGGAAGTAAGACTTCTTGTTGGCGTGCTCATCAGCGATACTCTCCTGGATCTGCTCCATCTCGGCGCGGACCCAAGCGTCGTCGACGTTGCCGTTGGAGTGAAGACGGGCGAGGGTCTTGAGACATTCGTCAGACTTGCCCTTGTCCATGAGCCAACGAGGAGACTCGGGGAAGACAAAGATGAGAGCGGCGAGGATAACGGCAGGAATGATCTGGATACCGAGGGGGATTCGCCACTGTCGGTTGTCGGTGTAGTTGATGAAGCATCCCCAACCAACCCAAGAAGCAACAAGAGCACCAATACCCAACATGAATTGTTGTAGAGCAGTAACTCGGCCTATTGATCGAGTTAGCCAAACACTGAATTATGAAGATGAATTTTGTTATATTTACCTCGAATCGAAGGGTGGGCAATCTCGGCTTGGTATAGAGGAATAATCATGGTCAGGAAACCCACACCGAGACCAGCGAGGAATCGACCAGCCATCAGGTGAGAGATCTGAGAAGCGACAGTCTGGAGGATACCTCCAACGATGAAGATGATACTACCGATGGTGATGGTCCATCGTCGGCCGGTGTACTCGGTGGTGGGAGAAGCGAACATGGCGCCAAAGAAGGCGCCGGCAGTGAAGAGGGCGACAACGGCACCACTGTGACATCGCCAATTAGCACTAGCTTTTATCTGGGGAGTTGTATAACTTACGTGTCAGCGGCTTCGGCATCTGTCTCGAACTCATGGTGGTATGACTCGGAGGCAATGACCTGGGCAATGACACCCAAATCATAACCAAAGAGCAGCGATCCAAAGGACGCAAAGACACCGGTGAAGAACTGATAAATCTTGGGCTTCATTGTGACGGATTGACTTGATTGACTTGAGATGAAGTTGAGTGGTCTCGCTGAGATGGATCGACAAAAGAGCAGACAGGGCCATGTTTTAATACTTTTCGGCTCGACTCAAGAGACAAAAACTAACCTAGCAACGTCACATTTGCGCGCCAATCGCCAGCTCCGCAGCCCCATAACCATAATCATGAGATAGATAGAGTTCCCCGGACTAGGCCCAGTCCCCACGGGGGGGTTTCTTAGCGGTAGCGGGGGTGGTAGAGTACAGTAGTGTACAGGGAGGGCAGGCCGGAGATGACAATCCCATGCCCAATGGAAACCCACCGCGTGACCAGATTTTCTCGCAGCTCTCGAGCTTCATTGGGGCGCTACAACAAGGCACTACCCTACCGGAGTCGTCTAGCTCTTGATTGGTACCGCGCAGTAGCATCCGAGGCCAAGCACACGGCGCCATGCCATTTTCGCCCCAATCACCGGGAATGTCAAGCCAACAGCGGAGACTTGTATATCCACCTATCGAGGACCAAGACCTCGATTCGGCTCAGGGGCACTGTTCTAGGCCATTTCGCATTTCCCCATGTTGAAGCGTTCCAGTCAACGGGCGCGCTTGGTTTCAGCTGATGGAGGGGCCAGAGCGCCGCTGGCATCCTTTGATGAATTTTTTGACATGAACCGTATGGGGTGATGATGCTCATCTCATGCTTGGGCTGGTTGGGTTCTTCGTATTGTATCCACAGAGCCGACTTAACCGAAGCCTTTCAACGTCCTCGGCCGACGCTAGCTGACGGCTCTGGGGCAGTCCATCATAAGCATATCATTATGGTCACGAGAAGGATTCGACTAGACCGTTTAACGTGAGTTTGACAGGCGAGCAAATGGAAGCACAGAGATTTCTAGTTGCAAATGGTTCAATCGGTAAGACTATTCCGAATCTAGAACATACAGATGATTGATGCATTCCAATATGGTGTTCTACCAAAGATGACTGTGAGCTAACCTTGAATTACATTCAGAGACTGACACCCAACAGTTTGACCGTGAATCTGGGTGAGACATCTAAACGGTGGAGGTTGCAGTACCCCAGAATCTAGAATGCCAATGTTGAGGCTCAGGTCACACATCGCAGCTGAAATGCATAATTGACGCTCTTAAGAAGCGTTATCCTTGCAAACTCAGCCAAGGTATATGCAAAGACCTGTTTGCGGATTCTTGATCCGGTTAGTAAGGTATCACTGGCCCTATGGGAGAATCTGGGGTGAGCTCGCGTGGCTATGGATACGAGATACCGACCACCGGGTTCACACAAAGTTTAATGTGAGTTGTATCATGTATATTCAACACGTCGATGCCACAGCTAGGACAAGTATTAAGATGCCTATATAAAATACAAATAAATAACCTTAAATTGACGGTGATCGTTCTCTCAATTTTGGCAATGGAATTCCCAATTGTGCGTTAACCCGGAATACCTCTTCCACGAGTTCAGGGTAGTCAATATCTGACTGCGGCCGCCTTTCAAAAGCCAACCTCTCGTCCTCTGTGATTGGCTTACGCTCCCAAATGTCCCTGTAAATGCCATGGTGAGTAATATCAAACTCGACGTCCACCCGGACCCGATTTCGCATATCACTCAAGATAGGAAGTGGATTTGGTTCTGTGGGTGGACAATTCGTCTCTGAAAGCAAAAAGTGGAACAATGCTTCTTGCTGATCATCGCGTAGCTGATAAATGCGATAGGTTTGATGGCTACGACAGGAATGAAAGTAGACGTTGGGCATATCCATACCCGACTCTTCAGCCCGGCGATCAAAGACTGCGACGCCTCCAAGTACACGATCTTCGGCCCAATACCCTGCTATATCGGCGACACCTTCTGGATAAATGTCGTCATCGAGGTAAGCATGATGGCTAAAAAGGGTTGGTCGTGGCGGGATATCGACGAAGCCTTCAAGATCTGGCATTTTCCACTTCGTGAAAGTGTCAACGTCTCCTTGATGCATTCGAAAGTCGAGTTGAAAAAGCAAAGCACCTATTTGGTGAAGAGCTACTGCAACCAACTCGACTCAACGCGTATTAAAGGCTTTAGATCCTGTCTTGGCACGTTTGTACTTGACTACAATCTGGAACGCATTAGTGTCAAGACTTTGTGTGATAGACGAAATCTACCTCTGGATCAAACATCATTAAAATCTCAGGGCTCCAGTTTTTGTAAAACTCTTGGGCTTTCTCCAAGGCACCAGGGCATAGTTCCTCATGCTCTGAGTCAATCGGGTGCTCGCCAAAAATGTTTGTAAATCTTCGATCAAATGCAACATCGCCAGCAGGAAGCCCGTCTATGATTTGTGCAAAGGTGAATTGTGCAAGCTCAGTAGACAGAACATTTTTAATAGCGCGATCCAGAATACGACGATGATTACTTGAGTCGATTTTACTAAAAGGAACGCGTTGATTATGTGCAGCACGAGCTACACGTCGCAACTTTTCAGTATGAGCTTTTAACTCTTCAGGGTCCATGATGATCATGAATAATTGAGGGTCTGGATAAATAAGCACGCCCCAGATCAACGAGTTAATTCGGTGGAGAGATCAAGTGGGGTTCAGCCTAAGGCCTTAAGGCTGTAATTTCTCGTGTCATGGCTTGGCGGTTTCAGATTCAGTTGCCGCAACTTTAGCAGAGCAGGAGCCTGAACATGATAATTTTAAAAATCATGCCTGAAAAGATTTTTCGTTTTCTCGCTGTGACCGCAGAGCAGCCGATGCTGAAATTTTCCAGAGACCGATGACAGGCATGACCGTTAGTGGGAAGTTCTTAAATGAAGCGGTATGCTTCGCATCAATCAATGCGTTGGTACAGTCGCGATTATTTCCAGTCTGGGTTACCATTAATTTACCAGCTACCCAAGCCTTGTACGAGGGCTGAGAGGAGTGTTTCTCTCACAAGCAGGCTCATATGTTATCCGTGCCCTATATCTTTAAACATTAATGGTGATACACCTTTGCTAACTAATTGGCAAGACTGGATACTAATACCGTGCAAGATTAATTCTTGGGTTGGCAAAGCTCACTGCAACCAAAAATCCAAGTCATGAAGAGTCATACAGTAGGGTGAAGGATATGGATGCAACTTCATGTACATTAAAAGTCTTTGGCCCAAAACCTTTTACCAAAGTGTATTTAGAGACTCTCCGTTGGAGCCAAGATACATTAGTACTCAAAGTGATCGAAACAGACTAGGCAACCTATCGTTCTATCGCATCACATCACATCTCATATCTCTCCTCTCAAAGACAAAGTTTCTCAATAGCAAAGAATGTGTTTCAGTGCACGTTTTAAGCATCATGACTCAACGCCAACACAATGACCATCCCTTTCACTAGAGAGTAATATTAAGCCTAAGTCGGGAAACATGCCATTCACGGTCGTGCTAGAGCTTATAGATCTAAGACGAAATATATATTCCAGCCAGCCGCCCTCTATCCGCAAGGTTACCTAGCAAAGAAGCCTTTGCTCACTGTGCAAGTGACAGAAGAGCCTGGACTGGGTTTCCCTCTAATACTAACCAACACCTCTCATACCCCTTCCAGTTAAATCGTATGAATGATCTTTCAGCAACCCTCTCTAGTTTATGTGCGTTACAAGAGAGAAGGTTGTAGTCTTAAAAATAGTGTGAAAGCTTGCAAACTGGTCCAGATGGCACAGGCGCAGATTCCCAGTGGTAAAATAGTGATAAGATAACTTCATGTTTAGTGATATACCGCCAGCTATGTTACAATAGACTGCAAAGAACTGCAATACTCAGAAAATAACCTAACGCCAACACCTAGCTACGATAAAGCGCTGCTCACTGTGAAAGGCCTGGCTAACAGTTAGACTTACTCGACAGATGGAAAGGGGGGACCTAGCCAGTCAATAGAGCACAGCAGGGTCTTTTGTTGTGCATTGTCCTTGAGAAGCTCTGTAGGAAAACGATAGAATCAGATGTAACGGAGTTGTATATAAGTCTATAATATATACTTGAAGCAATTATTCTATAGTCAGGGCCGAGAAGTTAAAAATCTGACCTGCCACTCCCAATTTAAGGTAGCAGTGCGGCACTTGCTCAGCTCATGGCTGTTTCAAGGGGAGCCAAGGAATGGACCGCGTGAACATGATTAAGAAAAACAAGAGAGCTGCAGAATCAACTCGATACATCCACCCTCCGATGTCAACTCCTAGGTGGGCGTCTTTAAAACAAGCTTACCAGAAGGATAGCTGCTCAATGTGTCCATAAAACGTCACCTTCTCGCCTTGCCAGAGTCCATGACCCTGGTCATATGCTTCTGTAATGTTGTATCCTTCTGAGCCAGGCAGAGGGCTGAGCTCGCTCTTCTCCGTAGCCTGGTGAATCTTGAAGCTGGTGTCACGAGAAGGAAGATCCAGCTGGAAGTTCTGGAAGCAATTCCGGCCATTGTGCTCGCTCTTCCACACATCCGTGGCAGTAGTTGTGTTTCCAACTTCAAGGACCTCGTGAATGCCGTTGGGGTGCCAGACAGTTGCCCAAGCAGGGGTACCGTAAGGCTTCTCGACGGTGGCACCGACGACCCATCCGTGGATGAAGACGCCGTTGAACAGGTAGAGTCAGTAGCCCCAGTGGCCACCAGAAATACTAAATTCACCAGACTGTCGCTCGAAGTAACCTCGGGACTTTTCGTAATCAATTGCCACACCCTTGCCATCGATGCTCACTGTGCCGTTGAGACGAAGTGTAGGGGTTCCCTGCAAACACCTTGTTAGACAAGCATCTCTAGATCAACTCCTATGCATACCCAGACCCAGTACCAAGAGTAACCCGGGATCAGCTTTCGGAAGTCGTTGCCTTTGCTAGAGAGCGTGAAACCACCGTTTCCCCCCACGTACAGGTTCTTTCCAGCAGGAGTCATGTGCACGTCGAGCTTGGCTCCGGCGTAATCAGTGGTGACATGCAGATCGATGTAGTTGTCTCCCCCCTTGGGGCTAGTGAGATTCTGAATTGCGGATTACAGGTTCAGATGGTCGGTGCTTCCAGCGCTGGGGGCGAAGACGGTAGCTCCGGTGGAGGAGAGGTTCTGCAAGTTCTCCAGCCTGAAGATACCAGTGGTTCGACCCCGGAAGAAGTTGGGAGCCAAGGTAGTGTGGTACTTGCGGCCATCAACGGTTGTGACCCAGAAAAGGAAGAAAATAACTTTTGGACAAGACTTGGTGAGAGGATGTTTGCATGTCGTAGGAATTCATAACGTACCTGTTCAAGTTCTCCTGGTTCTCCTCGTCGAGCCAAACCATGATCTTGCGAATATCATATCGGCCAGCATGAGTCTTTGAGTGAGACAAGTCAGTTGTGTTCCTAGGTAAGAAGTTATTTCAAGAGAACTTACACCATCGTTGTCAATGTTACTTAGGGGAAAGGCTGGGGGCGCAAAAGAAGGAATCTTGAGGGCGCTGGCGGCAGTCGTCAATGCGAGAGCAACAGTGGAAAAGTGCATCTTGAGATTAACTTGTATTTATTAATTAGTCTCGTTAAGAATTAGGTGCGCCGTAGTGTTGCAGTCATTGGATACTTGAGGAGTTGCATTAGTTCATGACGTTAATCTACAGGGCATATGCTTGCGCCAAGATATACGCGTATAGGTGAATACTTGTATATTTGTGATAAACTACGTAGCTCGGCCCGAAAGATCCGCAAGAAGATGTTATCGCCCTCATAGGCTAGAAATACTAGTTTCGGTTCGTTATATTAAACCGAAGCTATTATGTATACACGAGAAGCAGTCTCACAATATGTAAAGGCATGATTGATCCTATAATATATACAGCTCCAGCGTGTTAAACCATTGCCTGCACTTTGGGTAGATCATCTATGCTCTTCCTCCTCAGCAATCCAGTACGCCTGCACTTCAGCAATACACGTCCTTGCTGGAGGTGTTACAGCGATCGGAAAACCGCCGTAGTCAGGATCATCATTTGGCATCATCATGAACTCGCCATGCCTTGTTTCGTCTCCATTGAGGATCCTTAACGTCTGCAGGTTACCCTCCTCGTCCACCTCCTTCTCCTTTCCCCATAATATGCCTGCAAAGGTCGCTTCTTTGCGCGCACCTCTGAAGCGAGCATGGAAGCCTCGACCTACAAGCAGAAACCTAGCATCACCAAGATGAATTACCATGCCGCCGCCCGGTCCAGGTTTACCAAATACGAAGCAGCGTTCAACCACAACTTCAATGTCGCCAAAAACCCGTGTCCAGCGCTCGGGAAGTTTATCGCTAGGCTCCTCGTCAAAGAAGAAGCCGAATCGATCTTGCGGGGCCGCGTTGAGTAGGTAGTCGCTTGTCTGAGCGAGAAGTTTAAACTCGCGACCGACCGTCTCAGCACCTGTATCGATGCCAAAAGGGCTGGCTCCGAGGGCTCCGTAGGTAGCGTAGGATAGCCACACTCGTCGTGCCCCGTTCTCATCGCGTCGCTGCTCAGGAATGAAGAGCGGGTTACCCTGTTCTGTATAGTTTCGACAGACCGTTTCGTAGTCATGAAAGTACAAATCTGGGGATAAGAAGTCGAGGGAGGGCGTGTTAAATCTCCAGATATCCAAGACATGAGGACAAGGGCCACCTGATGGGTATACGCCAGGCTCAGCACCGCCTCCCACCACGATAGGAACTCCTCTCAGGTCCAACTCTGAGGCATCTTCAAAGTTGAGCCAAGTGTTTGTGTAAAGAGGGATGGGGTATTCCTTCTTTCCAGCTGCGGCAACTCGTCCAACGAAGGACGAGATAAGATGGGCCATGAAGGCCTCGTTAGCAGCCGGTCCAGCGCCAAACACCGAGTCCCAAGAGTGTGAACCAGACTTTGGTATATCAGGGAATCGCTTCTTGAACTGCGAGTGGGCGTCGGTTTGGCTGAGGTGCTCTTGAAGCGGACTGGGAATTGGCTCTGCGAATGCCTTTTCTGCTCTCCGCGACCGGTCTCGAGAATCGCCTAGTAGGCCCGTCTCGTTCTCGACTTGTACCATCAGCACTGTATTATGCTCCGAGTCAACCTCTGCCAAGTGTCGCATCAGAGCGGCAAATGCACGTGAATCAGCCTCACAGGCTTCGTCGCTCAGAGGTGTCACCATTTCCAAAGTCCTCTTGACACCGCCAGCCTCTAGAACCTGGACTCTAGGGAATCTCTTGTAATCCTTCTTGACCCATCCGGGCACATATGTCGAGATGCTGTTCTTGTAGGTGCCGAACCAGAGCAACACCAGATGCATAGAATGCTGGCGGGCACCTTGAAGCACGCGGTCGAGCTCGCTAAAGTCAAAGTGGCCCTCGTGTGGCTCAATCGTCTCCCATGTCACCGCGCCAAGTAAAGTGTTGATAGAGTTGGTCTTCATGACAGGCCAGACTTCGTTCATAAACTTGGCCGAGCTCAGAGACGAGTTGTGAAGTTCGCCGGGCAGCATGAGGAAGGGCTTGCCCTTGACAATGAGCTGGACCTGGCCATTGGCTGCTCGCCGGAGATGGGGGTGTGCCGTTGGTGGTACCTGGAGGGCGGTCATGATGGTGAAGATGTATCAACAACTAGGCCTATAGAGAGTAATGAGGGAGGGAATTAAAGATGATCATGCATCGTGGTACCGGCGATTGAAATAACTTGTTTAGTCATGGGCCTGGAAAGAAAGAAATGAGTTATCTACTTGTTGATCATGTCATGCTGGTTCCACTTCTGTCCCTCCCCCAAGCAAACAAGGGTTCTCGGACTTTCTTCGCATTATATCTTCGGCTATTGTTTTCATATATCCGAGAGCCCCGCTTCAAATACCTGATGCTTACCGACCAGAGTGAGTTTTTGCATCGGTCTGTTTATGCGTCTAGCATTATTTATACAGAGGCCCGAAGTTATTTTAGATGCATAAGCCAATAGAGTAAACTGAGAAGTTCTGTTAAAGTAGATAGTACCATAGAGGAACTTAGCCAAGCACTCCGGACGGCAGACTACTAAGGATCCCGAGACCCTGCCAGCAATCCAGATCATCCAGCTTCCGGAGCAGTCGCTCCAGCTTATCCCGAGCTTCTTCAATCGCCACTGTACTCACGCCATCGTCCATTTGCGTCTGTTCCAAGTACGCTGCACCGATATCCCGGATCTTGGGCACCAAGCTGCTACCATTGGCGTCGAAAACAGCCCGCGGTAGATGGTGGAGAATTTCCAGTAAGTCATCTATGATCTTTTGGTGCTCTTGAGCGCTGCTTTGTGTTGGGCCGAACCTCTGTAATATGTTTGAGCGAATATCAAGACTTGTCACGAATAGGTTGGCGATCTGGACGTCGTGCCCCTCGGTGACATTGGGAGGACGAGATAAGCCGCCACGCCATCGAAGTTCAGGCGGAAGAGCATCCAGAACGCCCTGAACCTTTTGTGTGTATTTCTTGATTGTAGCTGATGGGTCCGGGACCTGGGGTGCCTTTTGCACTTGTTGCCAAATGAGAAACAGCTCGCTCAACGAGTTGAGTCCTGAGATGTAGCTCGTATTGTCTCCGTGCCACTCTGGTTCATGGCGATCGTCTGCTGATGGAGGCTCAAGCTGATTATCAGACAATGGGAAGGGTCTTGGAAAATCATCGATGCTATCATGGCTGAGTAGACTAATAGAGAGTCTTCCAAATATGTCGGCACTACTGTATATTACGATAAGTTAGCCATGTTAGATTCTTGTCAATGCACTTCTGCTGAACTTGGCGTACCATGAAGCAGCAAAGAGTAGCCAAATAAGACGGCGTAAAAGCTGTTGCTCAACCTCGTCTAGTTCCTGTACTTGATAATACACTAGGTACCGAGCTCCAGTAGCCGCTTCACTCAGCGCATGGTAGGAACGCATGTCGCTCAATCCCGAGTCGTATACGGCAGCCATTGATGTTCCCATGTTGTACATGGCAATGCACCAGTCAAGAGTGAAGCAGCCTCGCGAGAATCGATCTCGAAGCAACCCATGAGTATCGAGGAACTCGACACAATAGTCTACTGTGACTGGTCCATAGTCTCCACGGGGTAGTGTTGCCTTGGTAGCTGCACATATGCTCATGACTAGGCCACAAAAAACAGGGTCAGTGTCGGCTGTTCCTTGGCGGAGTCGTCGCATGAACCGACGACGGAGAAGAATCGGAGCTAGAGGATGGATCTTTTCGAACCAATCACTGAGTAAACGCATGATCACCGGCTCTGGGGCAAATGCTGACAGCCACGAGGTCGTATTAGGCGTTGAGACTGGGATATGATCCGAGAATGTGGTAGAGCAATGAGCCTCACTACTACTAGCTGGCGATTCGAGAATACCTGCAGAAGTCGGTGTGGCTGGATCAGCCGCAGCTAGTGTCCTAGTCTTTCTTGCATGCCTGATATTCTACGTCAACAAAGTGGCCAACTATGATGTAAACAGAGTGCTCTCAACTTGTTTGGCGGCCCGCGTTTTCGCCTTGGTCGGTTATGAGTGCACTCTACGCTGAGGAATACACATCCTTTGCAACTTGAGCTATTGAGTTCATAGCAACACTATTTCGTCGCCGTTAGTGGCCGTCAATAAACGGTTAATGAGGCATTGCTTGTACCTTGATCTTCCGTGATCGGCAGACATCGCAAGCGGTCTGGTTCCGGACCCTCTGGTTTGCATTGATAGGCGGGGATTGGCTGGTTCCGGCCATTATTGGAGCAAAGTCACTGCAATAACGAAGAAAGAGAATAGCCGAAGTTGTGAGAGGGAGGAATATCTTCGGATGCTGGCAGGTCGGTAGTTTAGTAAAATAAGAAGCTACTGGCATCACCCCACACAACTTTAGTATGAACAGGGATCAGTTTTTAAATGATTAATATCGATTCACTCAGGCTAAGAGTATATGAGTATACAAAGATTTTTAACTGTTCTCTGAAATGGTAGGGGCTTAATAAGAAAGTCCCTTTCTCTGTAAGGAATTCTAGGTATTCGATAAAGAGATTCCTAAACTTTTATCCTGCAATTGTATCAGGCTTTGGCTCGCTCGCAAAAACATCGGATATACCGACTTGATTTAAGCTCTTCTGAGTCTAGTCTAGGTCGCATGATTTGGTATCGAGCTTTTGGGTTGCTCACCCCTGTCTTCCCCATGGGGAGGAGCTGCGGATATACCAAACACGCACCAATAATCATGTCTCGTCATACAAGGTTTCTCGCTGTCATAGGACTTGGATGGCTTGATCCTCGATGTTCCCGCCAAGTCTTTGTGTTGCTATTAGTTGTCGAGTTTCCCATCAGCCAATGTCTTTATTATATATAAACAATCGCCAGCCGAAGCAGTAAAAAAGGTGAAATGATCTTGACAAGCACTTCTTCGGCACATATTCTAGGGTAAAACATATCATCGAAACGATTCCCCTGCCTGTGGCTCAGCATGGCTTCCAAAGAAGACCCAATCGACACGGTCGAGCGTGACGAAGTCCCGCAAGGCTCGACGCTGCCCTTCTGGAAGCAAGCTGAACTTCGCAAATTATATTTCATCATGCTCTTTCTTTTCCTGGGTTCTACAACTCTAGGATACGACAGCAGTCTTCTCAACGGTCTGCAAACAATGAACTCTTGGCAAACATGTAGGCCTGCCTACCCCTGAAGGTCTCTATTCTATACCGCTGACTATCTAAACCCAGTCTTTGATCATCCCGAAGGAAGTCGTCTCGGCATCTTTGGCGCCATGCCCGGTTTCGGAGGCCTTTTTGTCCTGCTATTTGCCCCCTACGTCGCAGACGGTCTCGGTCGAAGGAAAGGCACGGCAGTTGGCTGTATCATCGTCGTCATCGGCGCGTTGCTACAATGCTTTCCACAAAGGCACAACAAGACAGGACGAGATGCCATGTACCTCATCGGAAGATTCATCATGGGCTGCGGCTCCAACATCTCGAATGCCACCTGCCCGCTCCTCATCACCGAAATCGCCCACCCACGCCACCGTGGTAAAATCACGACCATTTATAACACGCTGTGGTATCTTGGAAGTATCATAGCAGCTTGGGTATGCTTCGGAACGCTGCAGCACCAGAGCGGTACCATGCAATGGGTTCTTCCGACTGGTCTCCAGTGCCTCATGCCTGGTATTCAGCTGCTGGCCATCTTCTTCATACCCGAGAGTCCACGATGGCTGATCAGCAAGGGACGGGAAGACGAAGCCCATAAGCTTTTGATCAAGTACCATGGGAATAATGATGAGCATGATGAGTTTGTGCGATGGGAGTTTGCAGAGATTGTCAACACTATAAAACTGGAACGAGAGTCGTCTAGCAACGGATGGGCAGAGCTTGTGAGAACACCAGGCAATCGGAAGAGGTGCGCTTTGATCATGGCCACCGCCATATTCTCCCAGTGCAGTGGGAACGGCTTGGTGTCTTACTATGTCAGTACCTTTGTTCTAATTCCCCCCTTGTAGCTTGACTGACAACCGGTACAGCTTGCCGCGATTCTGCGAACCATTGGCATTACAGAGTAAGTCCCTGCTAACAGCATCACTCACAACCATCTAACTGGTAATCTAGTTCTGTCACTCAAGCCTACATCAACGGCGGCCTGACCATCTGGTGCTGGGTCGTCTCCTTGACCGCCGCCTTTTTCGTGGACCGCTGCGGCCGACGCTTCCTATTCCTCTTTGCGGGTATAGGAATGCTCATAGCCTTCAGCATCTGGACTGCCTGTAGTGCTGTCTATGCACAGACAGAGTCTTCAGCCGCGGGAATCGCTGTCGTGGCCATGATCTTCTTGTTCTACGGCGTTGCAGGCGCCGCCTGGCCCGGTTTGACTGTTTCCTACACTGTCGAGATCCTCCCCTACAGCATTCGAGCCAAGGGTCTGACACTCTGCTTTTTCTTCACTGCCATCAGCGGTGTTTTTAATCAATGGGTTAATCCACTTGGTCTTCAGCAGCTTGAGTGGAAATTCTACTTTGTCTACATTGCCATGTAAGTTCTACTTGTCATATTGTGCGAAGAAGAAACTGACAACGATACATAGTCTGGTTATTGAGTGCCTTGTTATTTACTTCTTCTTTGTTGAGACAAAGGGTCCCACGCTGGAAGAAATTGCCGTTCTCTTTGATGGATCACATTCCGCTGCCGGTATCGCTCAGGCTCAGGCACAAGAGAAAAGTGCGGGTATGGCCAAAGAAATTGAGCATGCTTGATAAGTTATTTCGCTTACAGGTAAATAACTTCAGACCTGGGGAAAGATTGGGGATCTAGGTTTGATGATGTGGCCACGACAGAATTTAATCCTGGGAAGAGATGTTCAGAAAAGACGCAGAAACAATATCTATCTATCAAAGATGCAACTAGGCTTGACTCGAATCTGAAAGCATGTAAATACTAGCTCAAGGTGGGAAGATCGAGAGACATGGGCACAAGGAAAGTTAGAGCAGGATTCAGATTGCGACTCATAGTTATATGCGTCACTATTATAGATAACTGGCAGGTATGTTTTGCTTGCAGGTCAATCTGGTAGACTAGACCTGCTTGTTGGATGTAGCATTGTAATGAACAACAGTAGGGTCAGCGTTAGAGCCTTCATCCTTCAGCTTGTGCTCTAGAACATCTTCTCCCTTCTCTCTGTGAGAAACCGAACCAAACAAGACATCAATTTCTTCAAGAGGAACGCCCTTTGTCTCGGGAAGGAAGCTAAAAAAAAAGAGTCACTAGTTAGCTGAAAGATCTGATACTCCAAGGCGTGATGGTGTACTCACAAGAACACGCCAACGACTAAGAGTGCATTGACCCCGACAAAGAAGAAAAAGGTGTAGAAGCCGCAGTTCTTGAGAAATATAGGGAAAAACTGGTTGAGGATTGTTGAAGCCAGAGACTGGGACTGGGCACCAATAGCGACGCCGTGGGCACGAACATCAGTCGAGAAGATCTCCGAGGTGTAGACCCAGACGGTGGCTCCCCACGAGGGCTTGTAGAAGAAGATGAAGAGGAAGAACATTGCCGCAACAGCCACGCCCATGCCATAAGGTCGTGTGCCGTCTGCGTTCTCCGGAGTCTTCATCCCTAGTATAGCGACGACCAGAAGCGAAATGCACATGCCGGCTGCACCAACCATGAGTATAAGCTTTCGGCCGACTCGGTCAACGAGGAGAGTGCAGCTGAGGGTGAAGAAGATGGAGCATGTGCCGGACAGGGCATTGATGAGGGCAATTGTCTCGGTGCTCTTGAAGACGGATTTGTAGATGAGCGTGGTGTAAGAGTTGAGCGAGGAGCTGCCTGAGATCTGCTGGCCAACGTTGATAAAGATGACGACCAGTGTTCGACGAAGAAGCGATGGTTCGCGAATTAGGGTCCAGTCTAGCAATCCTCCGTGTTAGTCGAGTGTTGAATAGCAGCAAAGAGACTGTCGAAAGCTTACAAGGGGCCCACCACTTATCCCAGTTCTTGGTAGTCGATTTCTCATAAACCACGGCAGTCACAATATCGGCAACCTCCTCATCAACTCCGTCATTGCGAACGTGAGATAGCGACTTGCGAGCGTCTTCAATGCGGTCATTCTCGACCAACCATCTTGGCGATTCGGGGCAGAAGAACATGGCGATGATGATAAAAACTGGGATCGGAATCTGGACAAAAAGAGGGATTCGCCATTGCCAAATACCCATGTCAAGCTTGGTTCGCTGAGCTCCGTATGCCGCCCAGTAAACAAGAAAGGCGCCGATTGTGTACCAAACTATCGTTGTCCTCAGCTATTAGTAACGCAACAAGCAAGCTATCGGTGGGGCTACAGTGAGACTTACGCTGCCAGAGAGAAAGCATGATACCGCGGATCTTTGTTGGAGCGATTTCGGCAATGTATGTAGGACCGTTGTTCATGCTGATGCCCTTTCCAAGGCCCATGAGGACTCTACCAGCAATAAAGCACGCAATATTGGGCGCAAAAGTCTGGATCATGACCGAGATGAGAACTACTGATGTACCAAATTGGATCGGGAAGCGGCGGCCTAGCTTCTTGGAGATGGTAGGTGAGATGAGAAGACCAGAGACGATGGCGCCCACATGGTAAGCTAAGATATCAGGGTGAGTTGACGACAATGAATAGTAGCAAGGCTTCTATTGCCTCGCGTTGGTTTGGGTGTAACTGACCAGTATTGATACCACCCAGAATATTAGGCTTGATATCGTCGTCTCCTTTCTCTTTGAAGTGGTTGATGAATGTATCAAAACCCTGAATAGAGTTGAAAGTCGACGCATCGTAGCCAGCAAGAGCCTATTCAAAGGCATTGTCAGCTTGATTCTTCATTCGTTCAGCAGGGCAACTCAACCAACCATGACCATGGCCGCAGCCGTAGCGGCAAACCAAGCATTGATTTCCTGGGGAGTCATGTTGATGAGAATACAAGTAGTATGCTGGAGCTGATTTGACGAGGCAGATAGAGATGGATGAGTGTGAGAGAAGAGAGAGAGAGGCCTGGTCTTGACTTAGATATATCTCGAGGCACGCCACTATAACAAGCAAAAGGCCATGGCGTCCTCGAATAACCTTGACTCTGCCGTCGATCCGGGGTAATGTGGGGAAACCCCAAGTTCTGCTCGTCTCGGTCCGCATGTGTAAAGGGGTCTAGTCTGTGTTAGGGCTATCATAGAGCGGGGGAGCGGGTGTCATCTAAGCCGCTGCCATCTGGTTGCCGGCTTTCCCGTTACCAGCCAAGAGAGAGCTCGTGGCTTGGCTTCCGGGTCTACGGACCAATGAGATTTGTTTATCTTGACCTCACCTGCACTTGCGTCTGAGAACCGGCCGCTTTTTGGCCACGATGTGGGTTATTGTCGTATTTGGAAGCTATCCTGACTGGGATATTCGGCAAACAATGAGTCTTTTGCCAATCTTAGCCGAATGCCCACGGAATTGAGGCCTAGGAATATCTAGTTTGAGAAGACTATGCTCCTTTTGATGAAGAATGACCATGCCGATCCCAATTAGAAGAGGCTCATTTGTGAATGTAAAAACCTTCAGAAAGCCACAATTCATGACCCGACTGAACGGTACACACATCGGTAAACTTCAATCTCCCTATACTACTAGTCACAGTGACAACATGCATTCCAATACTTTGTTCTATGCACTACTTGCAGTTGGCCTCGAAAGGCATGCAGCTTCGGCTGACCCCCTAGAGCTGAACATCCCTGTGAGCGCTGCAGATAATGCCGCAGTGCTGGATGCATCTCCCGTGTCCTTCTCGTACGTCACAAACAATGCAACCTGCGGCGGCGGCGACTAACACCGTCACAGATACCCCTTTGCTGGGCTGCCGGCTTACTTCCCAGGCATGCCTCTGACTCTCAAGTGTATGGGTACATTCAAGGGTTTGACAGGCGTCTGGCCCAGAATCCGCATAGGTGGTACCTCAGAGTAAATACCCAATCTAGCCATGCCATAACTGTCGAATATTGATGATTTCTAGGGACTATGGCACGTTCGATCCCAACTTGGCGGTGCCCAATAACGTCACTGGAACTGCCCCAACAGGCCAGGGCATCACTACCTACGGGCCTCTGCTCATGCGGCTTGTGTCCAAATACCAAGGGACGATTGTTTGGGGTCAATAATCTTGCCTCCATGTGGCTATAGCCTCAAAAGCTGACCGCATATGAACCAGGTCTCAATCGAGGTGGGAACAACATCACCAACACCATTGCAGCTGCAAAAGCCGCAGTCAAGGAAATTCCGACGCTCTATGCATTGGAACTTGGCAATGAGCCGGTAAGTAAACCCAACTTGTTCATGTTTGCCATGTCTAATCTCTACTTAGGACGGTAAGACAGCAGTTAGCCTCGGAAGAAGCTGTACAGCCACGAACGAGCTCTGACCATAGTCTAGTTTACGGACCCGTTAAACTTCCGATCGCTTCGACCGTAGACGAGTGGACGCCTCAAACAGATGCAGAGTCTGAATCCGAGTGGCAGACAGCTATCGGTCAAGCTCTTAAACGTCAGAATATCTTCCAGGCTGCTAGCTACTATCAGCCTCCTTCTCGCGGATGGTCAGCGGCCAACTACTTCCAGTACGTCAACGCTTCGGCAAACAAGTACATCAGGGTATTCTCCCACCATAATTATCCCCAGTCTGCGCTCAGTAGTCAGGAGCCTCCCCCTGATGTCAAATCTCTCATGAGCCACGTCAATGTTACAAAGAATGTTGCTCAGTATGTGAATGATGTCAAGGTTGCTCGGGATAACGGATTCGACTACGTCTTTGGCGAGACAAACTCGGGTATGTTGCCTGTCAGATTCCATTCCAGTTTACGGATTACTAAAATAATCTAAACAACAGTTTCCGGTAACGGAAGCCCCGGACAAGGTGCAACATTCGCAACTGGCCTTTGGGTTCTCGACTATGCCCTCAAGTCTGCTAGTATCGGCATCAAGCGAAACTACTTCCACCAGGGCACTGCGGGCAAGTCGTACTATGTCTGGTTCAACGACAAAGGTGTGCTGTCTCCCTTCTATGGCGGTTACGTCGCCGCAGAGGCCATGTCCGGGGGATCTCGAATCGTGTCTCTTGACGACGGTAGCACCAACTACGCCGGCTATGTGATCTATTCTTCGAACGGGAAAGCGAAGAAGATTCTTCTGATTAACACCGACTTCTTTGATGGCACGGGTACTCGATCTACTCAGCAATTCACACTCAACGGCTTGGGAGGAAAGCAAGTAACTGCGAAGCGTCTGACAGCCAAGAGCTCTCTTTCTCAACAAGAAAATGGAGAGGCACCGACTTATGCTGGGCAATCTGTCGACGACACCACCTGCAACCCGACTGGAAAGAGTACCATCGAGACAGCCGCTGTCAAGAATGGCGCCACAACCTTTCAACTTGCTGCGTCGGAGGCTTTGTTGATTACTCTGTAGTTTTTTTATCGCAAGTGATGCATCAGCTGCTGGCCTTTAGCCAGATATTATCTCCAATTTTCCCTATGTAACTAGTGTAGTTATTTGTTTGTATTAGCAGCTTCTCATAGTACCCAATCTTGATCATAGTGATTGATAGTCCCTTGGAACACTTTAGCTTCTACAATATGAGTGATTTCGGTGTTCACGCCGGTGACTTCTTATTTCCAATGTAATGAGACACGGTATAAAGTCCGATGTATAAGTTACTAGTTTGACCAGGATGGGTTTAACTCATAGTCTGTACGCGTATTTAGCAAGCCATGCACATCCCTCAGCGACGATCGTTAGCCATAACCCCGCACTTTGATCAGCTGGTTCCGCAACTGATGCTTGAAAGAGTTACGCCTGTTTACTAGCCTACCCTCGGGCTGGGACTGGACGGAACCCCTGGCCGGTCCTCTTACAATAAGCCAGTCCCCGTCAAGGTTGCAGTACTTTTGGACACCAACCCACAATAACCTCATTCATATTCCAGCATACCAACCAACACGATCCTTGTTTATTCCGCTATCCGTCTGCTATCACAGCTATCATGTCCTGCTCAAATCCGGTCATGAAAAGACTTCAACAAGAGGAGCCTGAAGATCAAGAGAGAGTCGTCAAGAGACGGTCAAGTATCGCTTGCCAAGCGTAAGTATAGTTCTACACTCTACTCTGTCGAATAGCTTTATCATGCCATGTGCCGTGACTTACTTGGACATTCTACAATAGATGCCGCTTGGTAAGCTCGACTTGCGTCATGGATATAAAACCTGTGCTTACAATTAATCGATCTCCTAGGCCAAGACAAAATGCGATATCAACCCATTCTCGCCCCCTTGCACACGATGTGCCTCTGCCTCTATTCCTTGCCGTGTCCCCGAAAGTCGCAGAGGCCGCATAAAAGGAAGCAAGAAGTATGTAGATATTTCTTGACATCTCGAAGTCAATGGCTAAAACGAGCTTTAGTTTCAGAACTTGGGAGCAGATACTCGACTCCAAGCCACGGGAACTCGAGAACGAAGTAACAGATACTCCATCCCAAGAACCAAGTGCCCACATAGACGGGACCATCGAGGGCCCAGATAGCCCAGAGCCTCAGACGCCGGGGACGATCACACCGTTAGATCCACACAACCTAATGAAGAGCCTCGACCAGGACTTGCAAGGAAACTCTAGCCGATTCACCAGAAGATTGCTTCGATTCCTGGGTGAGCAGTTTCCAGTGGACCAGGGAAAAGAATTCAACAGTGCAAGCGAGGTTCAAGCCCCAGGTGGATTCCAGGATCTATTGCCATCTATTACCAAAATTGCCAAGCAAGGATGGGTGCTCGACGAGCGCGATCAAGTAAAGAGGATTCGACGCGTAGTCACATTGCCAACAGCTGAGTTGCCTCCTGAAGATGCACGCCTACTGCAGCAATGGACACCCCAGGCTCTTCAAGATGTGGTAAGCGAGGCGACGAGGTACTTTGAGTATGGTCTTACGGGATCAAAACGTGACGTGGCAAGGGACCTCGATCCCCTACAGAGAGGCATCATAACCAAGACCAGAGCAAAGGCGTTGTTTGAGGTGTGAGTGGCAACTGTATCTATGATGAGGGTTGAACAAATTCTTACCAAGTTCAGATTCTTCAAAATGATTCATCCCCAATGGGCCATGCTCGATCCGAATATTCACAAACTCGAGTTTGTTCAACAACAGTCTTCCCTTCTCACGACGGCAATTCTGACACTGGGGTCCATTGCTCTGGCGACTTTGCCTGATGCCGACAGCGACCAGGTTGCCGAGGCCTTGAAACTAAGTGCTCATGTAGAAAAGCTGAGCATGGTAGTATACTCGACAGGTGCACGTTCTTTGGAAATCGTCCAGGCGCAAATTGTGAGACAAAATCCCAGCATACCCTCATACCATGGTACATATGTGCTTATAGACCTATGCAGCTATTAACTCGCTTTGGCGGAGCTTCGAGGACACGACTGGACGAACAGAGATGGCTTCGCTCGGCAATGATTCCGCGTATGGCGGCTGAGATAGGCTTATCTTCATCTGCTGTCCACAGTCCCTCTGATAGTTCGCTTGATCAATCAGCCAAGGATCATCGTTGGAATGTCTTGCGCACACGGGCATTCATGATATTGAACGAATATCGGTGAGAGATATATTCCTCCTCAACATCATAATGCCCCCAAGGCTGACCTTTTCAAGTTTCTATACCTTCTCAGGCCGAGTTCCGTTAGACATGTCGTATTTTGAACTTCAGGAAGCTGATATAAATCTCATTTCTGCGCTTGGGGCCGACCACCCATCTTCCAGTCTGCCAGCATTATATCATCTTTATCTCTTCCAAGTATGAATCCCTCCCATCATATCTTTTCCAAATACACTGACTCCAGTTCCAGAAGGAAGCTCGACGGCGACTTGACCTTGCCCCGCCGACCGTCTCATCCGCTGTTTGGCAACTAGAGGCAGACTTTGCCTGGGTCATGAACCACACCGAGAAATGGATTGCGAAGTGGTGCACAGGGAATTCATCGCCCGAGACCCGCTGGCATCTTCTCCATGATGCATTGAGCTGCCAGCTTCTACTATTAGCTCGAATCATCAAGCGTCTACCGCAAACTGAAGACCAAGGAGTCTATAAGAAGCACATCCTGCGTATATCGACGCGCATCTTTGAGGAAGCCCTTGACGCTCCTCATGGAACGCACATGACACATCGAGCTAGCATATTTCCTTTCGCCGGAGCGCTCATTTTGCGTCTTAGTGATAGACGTGATCTCGTACTTAGACTTGCTCTTCGAATGGCTGGTCGTCCTGGGAAGCGGTACATGCCGACGTTCATACGGAATGCAGGCAATCAACTATTGGCAATGCTTTGGTAGGTGCCTCTGTCACTGCCTTGACTGTTTCTATCAAGCCTTTCATCCTCGAGCAGCTTGTACTAATTGTATCGGTAGCACGAATCATGGTCGATCTAGAGCATCCATGGCATCAGCCAAGGCTCCAGAAGAGATGCCCCAAGACAATAGCGATAGAAGTCCAACGCAAGAGGTTAGCCAACCGCAACAGCAAACTAGCCTGGAGGGAAACTATGCACAAACAGCCATGGATCAGACCGAAATAGTACATGCGGATACAGGAGAAGATCTGGACTCAAATTCCGGCCCAAATGCAATTTCAGAGCCGCCAGAGCACGGCTTGGAGACTGGTTGGCAGAATGAAGCGATACAAGTCGAAAGCCAAGAGCCTGTTGCACAAACTGAAGAGTATCAAATGGAGACAACTGAGGCTCATCACCCAACACAGCAGCCAATTGCAGAAGATTACGGAATAAACATGGTACTTCCGGTATCCCAAGGCCCAGCATCCGCACCTCAGCAAGAGTTCTATCCTACGGCAGCTCCTCAGGACAACCCAGCTGATATCTTTAGCCTCGATACTTCATGGGACTTTCCATGTGTGCCTACTATGCTGAGTCCCCAGACACCTCTCTTCAACTCACATGATCTCATGTCGGAATTCCAGACTCTGCTAGGGGAAGGGTTGACTGGTTCCTTCAGTAATATCAGTCATCAGCAAGAAGCGTACCCTCATTTGTCACAGACAGATACACTACCTTTGGTTCAGCAATACTTGGGGTTCTATGGCGAATCCGTGTCCAATAGGCCGATGGGTGAATACGCCAATTTGGTGCCAGGAGGTGCTAACAGCGGAGCAGCACAGTTTGGAATTCAGCCTACTTTACAGCAGTGGAACGAGCATTCACCCATTGAAACGGCGTCTACCGCTAGTGGAAACGTTAGCCAGGTACCAAGGGCTCGGGAGGAGTATCGACAGGCACTGTTTCAAACAATTGGTCGGCTTCTGGAGATAGCATCGTCATCGTGAAGGTGACCGGACATGGACCACCGATTGGCATTGTTTTGTATTGTTCTCGATAATAAATGCTTTACTAAGGTTATATAGCTAAATACCATTCTTCTATCTCTACTTCTTGGTGTAAAGATCATCCCGCGTAAGTGGGTTGAGCAGTGGCTGATTATTTCTAAACCGCTCAATGTTCTCCCGGATGATCTGCAGAGACCGAGCCTCGCGATCAGGCATTCCTGGTGTCGTGTGAGGGGTAATAAGCACATTGGATAAGTGCCAAAGAGGGGATTGTTCAGGAAGAGGCTCGACCTCGAAGACATCTAGCCCAGCACCTCCAATTTCGCCGGCCTCAAGAGCAGCCACCAGAGCAGCCTCGTCAATCAGAGGGCCCCTGCCCATGTTAATGATGAATGAAGTAGGCTTCATCTTCTTGAACTCAGCGGCTCCAAACAAATGGTGTGTCTGATCGGTAAGACCAGCTGCGAGCATCACAACATCGCATCCAAGAAGCCCCTCGACACTATCTCCAGCCTCAGTGCTCAGCATTGTGTCGACGCATGCGGGCACCTCAGACCGATTCTTTCGCCGAAGAACTGTAACGTGCATACCAAAGGCCCGACCTAGCTGGGCCATCTCTTTGCCTGTATTTCCAAAGCCCAGGATGCCCAAGCGCTGGCCCCAAAGAGCGCCGCGAAGACGCAGCGGCTCACGATCTTGATGCCATTCGCGCTCATTCTGACGTTGAATTAAACTCTTGGAGTCATATCTTAACGAAAGCGCAAAATAAAATGCATGCTGAGCCAGTGCTGGCGCCGAGCGACCTGCGGAGCTGGTGACGATGAGACCGCGGTCAAAGACTTCTGGTCGAGCAGATTTGTTAAGCCCCGCATGATCACAGTGAACCCAAGCCAGATTCGGTGCGTTGGCCAACATGCTTGGGAAAATATCAGTGATTAAGACGGCGGCTTGGGCGCGCTTGAGGACGCGGCTTACGGCCTCTTGGTCACCAGCATCGCAATGAATCAGCTCAGCGGGTTCAAAAGCCTCGCGGAGGGCGTCGATCTCGTGTGGCTGCCACCGGAGGGTGCATAAGACGACTTGGCCCTGTCCTAGCCGTGACATGGTTGCAGTACAGGGGATGGGGGTGCGTGCTGGAATTGGGTCAGGAATGGATCTTTAGCGGATGACTTTTAACCCTCAATATTCATGACAGAAGCCACTGTTGGAAACGAGCTGATCAGTGAAGATGTTTTGAGTGGGTGGCTGCCATTTATTTGCCGTTGGGGCCGAAGGGTCTAGTGGTCTTTATAGCCTGGGTATGGGCCAGAGTGGGTGCGGCATTTGCGGAGTATCCAATATTGCACCACTGATATTGGAATTGATCTGCTCCGCGTATATAAACTCATTCATTTTAAAGTTCCCCTAAGATGCTAGAAACTACGCCTTGGATAAGGAAAGCAAAAATATGAAGCTTGATAATATGTCATGAGGTAAATAGTTGATAAGTAATGAAAGTCTCGTCATAGTTATTTGTGATAAAAAGTAGTTGTTACTAGCGTGAGATACCAAAGAAAATATTGTTCATAGCATGGTTCAACAGAGAAAGCTGCTCAACTCTATTCCTCATCCTTCTGTGAATGCGTGACTCCATTTCCATTCTGTTCACCATCCAGCCTGTTCATTGAGTGTGTTGTTACGTTGCTCTCTTTCTCTTCTCCGTGAAACCCATTCAATGAATGTATGACCCCATTTTCCTGCTTCCCATTCAACTCGTTCACTGAACTCATAGCACTATTTACCTGCCTCTCCTCCAGACCCTCAAGGACCACGACCTCGAATAGATCCAGTGTTGGTAAGCTGATCTTCCCATCAACCACTGAAAGTTCTTGACCAGCTCTCAAAGCCCACGCCGATATGCCATTGGAATCGCCCAAAACTTGTATTGATCCATTCTCAATCGGTACATGACTGCCAAAGTTGAGTCTACGAGCGCCCGATATGTTGACAAGATGCACCACGTTCTTGCCATTAGACCGGTGTAGAGTGACTTCAACTTGCTCTGCAAGATTGAACAAAAGCCTCTCCTGCCCGGCGTTCTTCCTAAAGACTCGCATGAAGAAGTCCCGTTGGCAACTCAGACCGGTCTCGCGATAGCCCCGGCCAACCGTGAATGGAATGACAATACCCTTGCCGGAGCCGTATTGCGCCGTACCGAAACCCGGCTGATCGATCTCGATGTTACCGTACGCCTTTTCTGGGGGAGCAAAGGGTGCACGGGCGAGTATTTTGTGTTCCCTGATGCTATCCTCCTTCCAGTCAAAGTAGTACGCAGCTCCGATGAGAGGAACTACGGGACCGTCATAGTAGTGTATCCCCTTCTTCTTCTGTCCAGGAGAAATATAGGATGACCACATAAACTTGCCCTCGTTCACGGCAGCGCGACGTCGCCTGACAGGAAGACACTTGAGCTGGATAGACCCTGCGTCTCCTTGGCCAGTTGACCCGGTCACAAGCAGGATACCGCCTACTCTCTCGACCCATCCATCGAAGATGGCGGCGCAGTCTATGGGGAGAGCACCAAGGTCGGGAAGGATGAGATTTTTGTACCGATCAAGACTCCTGTTGTCTTCCATGCCGGGTAAATGCTCCATAGCGACAACATCGAAAGGGATATGCATTTCTTGTAGCATAGAGTATAATCCACGGAACTCAGATAGAGCTTCTTTGTAGTCACGGCTTCCCATGAAGCCACGGTCTGGTCGTACAAGCCCAGTGACAGCACAGGGAGTAAAGTTGCGGTATGTATCTTGGTTTCGCTGATGGAACTTGGTGATGTCTCTTGCGATGTCCAGGCAGGGATACGGGATCTTTCCTGGAATTCCCATCATATATGTAGAGGGTGTACCACCACGAGAGATACACTGAACCAGCCATTGGGCGTAGTGAGCTGGCTCTTCACCTGCCATTCGGTACCGCATGTCGATGAAACATGTCGAGTTGGCCATTACAGGTACCTCGGGTCGATAAGCTATCCACGAGTTGACATTCTCAGAAACGGTGTGAGGCCAGAATTCTCGACCAATTTCATTGTTCGACTCTTGGTAAATGACATCGGCTGTCTTTCCTCGGATAAGAGCGGCGTCAGGGAGCTTCGAAGCGATGAACGAGCGTATCCTCTCAGTGATGTCGTCAATGATCTTCCTACTGAACACGAGCCAAATTCCGTAATTGGCATCTTCTGGGCCACTAGGTAATTCAAGGCCTCCTGCAAAGACAAGCCATAGTGACTGACAGTTGACACAGTGGCAGACCCCGTGGTACACTTTAAAGTAGTCTTCTTCGTTCATGGTTGCCCAGTTGAAGAACATGCCATCAATCTTGTATCGAGTCGTCACCTCTTCCAGAATGTCAAAGATTCGCTCTTGGTAGTAGCCACCTGAGGGACAAACTGAGATGAGTCCGCCAGTGTGTTCCTGGAGATTCCCCGTAGGAGACATGTAGCACCACTCGGGATGCTCAGCCGCCACATGAGGAGCGATCTTTGAGAAGTCCATTCGGGCGAGAAACTTCAGACCCCGGCTATGCGCTGCAGCAATAGCATCGCCAACAAGATCACCTGAGCTTCTCTCTGCTAGGTGCGGATTGCGTGCATGGAATGTGAGGTCGGTTGGATATTGAGCTTGAATGCCACCTACTCCGCAGAGCCAGGCCGTTGCGCCAAACTCCCTCACCCAGTTGGCCACGGCTTCAACGTCCATTCCTGCGTCGATCTCGCGGAGGTTGGTCTGGACAACCGCGAATGGATCGTGCCACCATCTACGGGGACGTGAATTGGCGACTGTCATGGTGTAGTCGTTGTGACGATTCGAAACTGAGTATGTAGTTGTTGGAGTAGGCAAAGGGTCGATTGAAAGACTCATTCATTTAAGAACTGGTTAAGGAACCCTAAGATTTAACAGTAACTCGCGGCTACTAAAGCTAGAGTGCCAGTTGTGTGGATCGACCAACTTGGATGGGCGGGTTATGGCCTGCATGGAATCATTAATATCGTAACCGAACGGGCGGTATCCGCGAGAAGAAATGATGTGCTGTGCTGTGCTATGACGGCTATATAACTGGACATGACAAGGGTAGGCAGTTGAAGTCCGCCATCTATTAGCCGTTGTACCCGGGTATCACCATTTCAGGACCCTATCTGCCTGGTCGATGACTTGCGAGGCTTGAGCCCCAAGATCCAAGTATGTCAATAATAGGGGTTTCATTTCTTCTTGGTCTGTAGATGCTTCTTCAACGGTACCATACGGACTAGGAGAATGGCATGTAGTCGTGTTTACAGAGAGTTGCCTTCGAGTAGGGTAGACATCGATTGACTCGTTTCTGGATTCTGCCATCACTGACCGACCACCTAGTCCAGCTCCTCACATTACGATCCCCCCCCTATTAACTCAACACATCGATAACACTTGACTTTTGCTTAAATCCCGACCACTATGATCCCGACAGAACCTAGGCCCCCAACTCTGTCAGAGAGACGGCCAAATGGTGCCCCCAACGATTGTGCCGCACCGAAGGACAATATAGTATCCAACAACATCCATTTCCAGGACCACAGTGGCAGACAGGCTTTGATGTCATGGGATAGCTTAGATTCTCAGCGTTCTTTACCTCCGCTTTCGTCATGGATCTTCTACATGGCTCACCCAGATGTTCCAGGTGATTTCGACGGCTCTCAATTTTATCATGACTTGGTTGGTGAAGCAAGCATCGCTAGAGATGGCCGCTTTCGATGCGAGTTCTTCTTCCTTCCCGGCGCGACTGTTGAAGAATGCTACGCACACTTCCTTGGCGAGAGTAAGGTTCGAGGTACCATCTGGCAGCAGAAACATAAAGTTAAGAAAGATATGAGCCTGAGTAGGCGGGAACATGTCCAACGGGCAGAGGGGTCTGCTTCTGCTGAACGTGCCGTGCCACCACTATGAGTTAACTTCCTGGTTTTATCTGGGCCAAGAACGAAAGCAGTTCAAAATCGGTGTCCTACCGCGGTTGGTTTTTTATTTACCCAGATGTAAGCATCGAAAACCAGGGTACCGATAACCAGGACCTCGAGCTTCACCTTGTCAGATCTGATCCTATGCCTCAAGGTCCCAGGGAGCTGAAAGAGGGCGAAATTCTTAAATTCGACCCAATGCAACATCCTATCCATGTACTACGAATGAAAGCACGGGGAGGACTGTCTGATGAAGGGCTGGTTAGCTGGATGTGCAACAGAATGGATTCATACCGGGAGCGGCAGGCCGATAAAGCCACAGATGATGCCTTGAAACTGGGATAGGAGTCTTGGTGATGTGAAATATCGTGAATCGGTTTCAACCAACCAAAAAAGGGGTCCCTGGATCTAGAAGCGGGCCGTAATGTAAACAAAATTGCGTCTGGCTCCGCAAACAAGTGGGTTTAGAAAGCACCTTTCCTGTCCAGCCCTATAATAGAGATGGTTTATCTTTAACCATAGATATTTCTGCAGATCAGCTATAATATTATTAAGATATTATATCAATCACTGAAATGGCCTAGATATGGCCACTCACTTTAATCGGTCGTTGGTCTACAGCTGAGACTCGGAGCCTGAAACGTTTCAACCAACAACTGCCAAGACAAACTTAAACGGCACCATAAATCAGACCATGAACTGAATTTAGAATTGAGGAAGACTTGCAATTTCCAACCGCCGACGCTAAAGGCCAGAATGACATTCGAGTTGCTCTTTTCGTCCAACGGACTAAATGTTCCGCCCTAGTTCCCATCATCGTCCATGCCTTGACCATGTCTCCGTTTCTTCTTGATATCCTAGCTCTCTCTTTCTTTCTATGTTTCAAACCTTCACAACTCTCTCCCCTCGCTTTATCAACACAGAGTTCCAACAGTCATGAAGTGGCTACTTGTTCTTTCCAGTCTGATCATCGCGGCTAGGTCGGACAAAGCCAATCCCACCAGCGACGATGGTTTAATCAAATTTGAGGACTTGCCCAAAGCTACCTTCACTCCGCCCCCCATCACCGAGATAACTGCTTCTCTACCTAGAGCAAATGGCACAAGGGAGCACTGTTGGATAGCAATGGACGGCACGGAGTTGCAGATGGCCAAAGGCTCTAGCTTCTCGTCATGTGCTCGTATAGCCATGGTGTGGAACAAGTCCCTCGATCAACTGCAGGGTTTGTAAGGACCATGACACCAAACTCGTAGTATAACGCATCCACTGACATGTACCTATCCAGGAACCCTTCTCTTGACACATCTTCCCCCGACTGTGCTTTCGAGGACAAGTACAGCTATTGCATGGTTCCGTATCAGAATTTCAATACTTTCACGAATCTACCCGGCAGGACCTGGATACCTCCATCTACCACGACAACAGCCATTGCTACCTGTTCTACAACAGCCGCTACAACTAGTACTGGCATTTCGATGCTTGCCGAGTCTGATATGGAATCCAGTTCCAACAAGTTCTATACCGCCATGATGCCCTGGCATGCCATTGCGCTCCTGATGATGTGGATTTAGACCAGACAGAAAAAGTTACCACTCACAACAGAGCGAATGCTTATACGACCAATTCCGACATGTCTGTCTCTTCCCATGATTCTTATCCTTGTAACAACGGATGCCAGAAACACCATCACAGACCAGCTTGCCCACCCGATATGAACCTCCGAGATAAAAGCATTTGTGGCCATAAAGCTTGTCTAAGTTGGTCATGCTGAATGGGTATTCTGCATCGTCAGGTTCATGCGGCAGATTTTGGGAACCTCGAAATGTAGATACTTGGCAGTAGTCGGGAGGTACTTTTGCATCTACCGGGTTTTCGATGGCTCTCCAAATGCCTGAAGCTTTGATGATGGTAATTCTATGCTTCTTCTTTGACTTGTCGAAATCGCCGCACCCATTGAGCCACGCTCCAATAGCTCCGCTCTTGGGATCCACGGCAACGTAGTCATACCGGCTGGTTGATTGCAATTTTGCGTATCGGATGTTAGCACCAGATGTTCCGACACCACCCGCGATTTCACCGGCTTCTCGCCAGGTTGGTTTGTTGGGATAGTCGTTGTACCAGACCTTGACACGGCCGTCTAGTCGTCGAGTCCAGACGTAATCGGCTTTTCCATCGCCGTTGATGTCGACAAAGTCAATCTCGTCAGGTGACTGGTTGATGCCGGCAGCATCTGCGTCTGGCATCGGCTCATACTTGTACGGCCTGATGTCGGGGCTGTAGACGTTGCGGTAGATGGTGATTCCTCCGTTATCCTTGAGATAGATATAGTCATCGCGCTGGACACTCTGTCAGTAGGATAGTTACGAGTTGTAGTTGAATTCACTTGGCTTACTCCATCACCGTCAATGTCAGCAATTCGTACTCGGTTTCCTGGACCAAGTCCCGATGCGATCTGATCTATAGCCCGAAACTTCCAGTCAAACTCCCCACCGAGATTCAAGTAGGCTTTGAGAGAACCAGTCTCAGCATTCAAGTCTAAGTAGTCATCAAGTCCGTCGCTTTGTTCAGACAGTCATAGGTATTCAAGTTGGAAGAGATATGAATACTGACCCGTCAATATCACCAAACACCACCTGATTAGCGGGTGCTGCTCCCTCAGCAATAGGTTTGCCGCCGTTTAGCGGTGTCCAGGACCATCCAAGAGAATCTGCACCGTTGACTCCTGCGTTGAGACTGAAAGCCATGTTAAACTGCTCTGCCAAAACATGGGAAGAAGACTTACTAGACTGTTGCGGCACCTGTCTTGGGATCAAGCCAGACATAGTCATCCACCTGCAATGTATCTGTTAGTAAACGCTCCACGCCTGTACGAAGTGAGCAACTCACTCCATCACCATCGATATCTGCAAAACGCAGACCATCAATCACCATGGAATCATCGATGGTCCCTCGGTTATACCACACAGAGAGCGCACCGTGGTCACCGATATAAACACAGTCATCTTTTCCGTCGCCATCCATATCTGCCAGCCGAATTGTGCTTGGCTTCTTCTATATTCCGTCAGCGATCGTTTTTGCAGGGCCCTGATTGACAAAGAGAGGGACTCCCTCATTATTCGTAGGCTGGTTCAGAAAGCCAGTTAGGCCACCATCATCGTCCCATATCAGATAGTCTATCCACAGATTAGTTTGTGTGACGAGCTTTTGGCTTGTGAGTACCTACCGTCTCGACCATCTCCGTTCATCTAGACAAGATCGCAATGTTAGTACCCATACTTCTTTTCGAAAAGGTTTTAACTCACATCAGCAAATACCAGCTTCGACATATCACTAACAGCCCCGGTAGCAATGCCACCCATAGCATGGAAAAGCACGTCTCTTCCTCCTACCGACCCAGTGTTCATATGGTGTTTCAAAGAACCGCCCTCACCAATGTACACATAGTCGGCCCGCCCATCACCATTGATGTCTGGAAACCGGAGCGTTTCGAGGTTGGCATGTGGAACACCGGAGGCAATCTCACCACCAGGGATAAATTTCCATCCGTTATCCCAACTGTCGTCGGGGCCAAAGTTCCACCACACGCGTACAGAACCAGTGCTTGGATTCACAGCCAAGTAATCATCCAACTGTCGCTTGTGTCAGCAATAGTGCATCAACAGCAGTTCGCAACCTACCCCATCACCATTCATGTCCTGTGGAAGAGTCAGTTTTATTCGAGACTGGCGCCAATCAGACAACTTACTGCTAAGTAGATGGTCTTTGCAGGACCTACACCACTTCCGATGATGCTATGATTGGTTCCAGCAGGTGACCAAGGTTTAGGAAGATTGTTGAGCCAACATCGAATCTCTCCAGTCTCGGGATGAATCCAAACGTAGTCTAGCCAAAGATATCAGCTCAAGATCAAAATATGATGGCTTTCGAACTTACCTGCTTTTCCATCTCCGTTCATGTCGTGCAAACGGACGTAGCGGTTATCCAAGCCAAGTCCTTCTGCAATCTGGCCCTTAGAAACCCAGTTCTTGTGGTACTTCCAATCTAAGGGTTCCCGTTGCAGACCATAGACTTACCATATCCGCCCGTTGCATATTCGGCGGCATCTGCAACGGTCTTCTTGAATATGACCTGAATAGGACTCTTTCCCCAATCGGGGGCAGGAGTATTCTTGTCAATGCCACCATTGCTAGAATCTCCACCGTCATCAGGATCGGGTCCAACGGGTTTCTTGATCCAGCTGCTAGGGATCTGGTGGATGAAGCTATACCAGTAATCTCCCATGATCTTGTACCCGGCGTTGGTGGGATGAATGCAGTCTTGAAGACCGCCCGTCTTGAAAGTGGTAAAGTCCACAGCCAAAACATGTTCACCGTCGTCGTGCCGTGACTTGACGACATCGGGGATAAGCTTCTGGAACTCCTTCGTCGCGGGAGATTGCTTTTCGTCACAAGTATTGATGATCATGGCAACTAGGATTGTTGCATCAGAACATTCCTTGATCATCTTGTCGATGAGTTTGCCCAAACGGTCAGCAGCCCCTTTCGGATCGTTACCCTCTTTAGAAATGCCATGGTTTGGATTCATATCGTTGGTTCCAGCGGCGAGAAGAATGATATTAGGACGCTCCTTGAGTGATGGCCCTACGTGATCCGAGATATACTGGATCGTCTTCCCGGACCATGCTGCCTGTGTTTACAGTTAGTTGGGCTCGTGAAGGGCGGTAGACTGGCTTACATAGTTACCGTTGCTCATCGTGCCCGATGGCTCTGTCCCAGCAAAATCAACTTTATCCCCTTATTCGCTTGTCAGTCTGATTCACCCAAAACTTTGAACGGAAACCTGAACTTACCTGACAAGTCCTTCTTTAGCTGACCCCGATAGCCGTTTCCATCACTGTCGTTTCTATCACTCAGATAGCCGACTGTGATAGAGTCACCAACTGGCAAGATGCGAAGCTCGGTACCCTTCTTCACAGCTTCTCCAGCTTTGACTTCCTTGTATTCGAGAACGACCTTACCCCTTGAAGGATTAATTGGGCACGAAGCCACAGATGTATCCAACAACGGGTACGGTGTCAGGTTGTTATCCTTCATACGGCGATTTGAGACATGGAAAAGCACGAGATTTGCAATGAGCTCGTGAAGCAAGATTTGTGGATGAAAAACGCGTCCATATCTATAATCATAACATTAGCATACGCACAAGTCGTTGACACGGGTTAGGGCTCCTTTCTCACCCATCAGGTAGCAAGTTTGGAACATCCTCAGTGGCCCCTTCAGACGCCAGCTGAAGCCCTTGTACTGTTTCATCTTCCTCAGTGCTGTTATCAATCAGGTTCTCTTGTCTGAACTGGACATCCTTGGCGAGAAACTCGGTTGCTCGAGCCAGAGTGTTCATATCACCAGAAAAAGAGCCATTCTGGTGCTCGACTGAACTTCGCTTCCAAGGCTTGTGTCACCAAGGATCCGAACTGTCAAGCTCCTAAAACATTAGCTCTGGTCTGCGAGAGTTAGTTAAGCGTCTGGTACAGTATGGGAGCCCTACCTTGTGTTACTTTCGACTGACGATTCATCAACGCCGTCTTCGCAATACCGTCCCTTGAAGTGACCGACATAGTCATCGTAGTTGACAAAAGTGGTCTTGTCGCCAGCTCGTTTGACAGCTGCTTCCTGTTGACTCCACGTTAGGCTTTGGAAATCCTCAAGGAGGTTAGACTGGACTTACTATCTTTTCATTCATAAGATCTACCAGTCTGTTCATCTCTCTGCGGCGTAATGACTCGAGACGTGCAGCGGGCTGCCAGATGTTGTATAGTTTCCAACACTGGGTTATTAAAAAAGTCGACTCATTGTTAGGATCTAGACTTACAAACACCCATGTTGACCATGTGACTTTATCGCAAGCTGAGGGGTAGTCTGTGCTGAAGAACTTGGCGTAGCTAATTGCAGCATTAGCAGTGTCTGCAAGGTTTTCTTATCGGAAAGCGTTACCCTGTGTAGTAGATCATGCCACTTCAAGACGGTGAGACTAGTTTCATTTTGGATAGAGAGGACAGTAAGACATACTCGGAAGATAGCTTCTTCTTGGCAGCATTGATTACTCCATCAAGGCTCGCGGAGAAGTCATTGCCATTAATGATATCTTTTGAGACCTGAAGCTGGCCCAGGCATCCATGAGACGAGGCTTCCCAATCCCAGCCCTTGGCCCAGGGCTCGCCGAGCAATTCTGCGATTTTGCCTGCAATGGAGTTCCCTTTATTCAAGGCAAACCACTGAAAAACACACTGATTCAAGATATTGACCAATTCAGCATCATTACCCCCTGAATAGATCTGTAAGCGATATTCCCCACGTTGAAAATCAAAACATACCTGCTGAGAGTAGAATAACTTGCTGGCCAGAATCGATCGATGGGATCTGATCCTCCACTACATTCTTGATGACTGCTCCGGAGCAGGACTTGAACTGAAACTTTCTTTTTACCGGATCACCAAGTCTCTCGTCTTGGTTGATCAAGTACGGATAGGAATGGTCATATCGTCGGCAATTCTCGTCTTGTTAAAACCGATACATAGTTAGCTCAAGACTTAGGACACGTATCAATGAGCCTTGATAACTCACCACCGTCTCCATGCAAACCATCTCCAGCTCCTATTCCAGCAGAATAGGAATCACCACTAGCAGCGAGCTTTTTGATGAAAGTGAGATCATCAGGGTTGAAGAAGGTGTTTGTATCCCGAGGGATAAGGGTGTTCATGGACATGAACCCTAGCTGACCCGGAAAGGCGTGGGTCGCTATAGGAGCGAGACCTATGATAAAAAGGCAATTAATATAGTAAAGAAAATGACACAACATAGTTGCGAGATTCTAACGGGACATTTAGTGATGAAGTCTTGGTTTAGTTGCTGTTGTACGTCTTGTTGAACGCCGAACATATAGGCTTATACATTGACTACTACAACTTGGCTACAGCCCACAATATTGTACTTCGCCTGCACATCTCCAAACTGGCTACCCGCCTCTCGGCTGCCGTCTCACTCATACTTGGAGATCTGCATATTAGTTTCGTAACAGTGGAGGGTCGGGCGCCTCCATTCCATCACCCTGTGAATTATTATTAGACTACCCCTTCGCCTCACTCAAAGATCTACAACGGCTAGGCTCCCATGACTCCTTCAACGTGTCTTGTGCCATGTAAATTGGTATTCGAGTGGGTAAAGCGCTTATAGCCAATAGAGGCATGTGGTTGGCAATTGCAATATGAGCGGTGCCCACAAGGTAGAAAACTAGTGACATCCGAGAGAATGCTTAAGAATAAGTCTATTTATAAACAGAAATGATCGTCGTATAAGCTCTGTTGGTGGAAAAGGCGGCATAGAATCGGTGCAGAAAATGGCGTGCAGAACCAACAACACTGTTTCATAACCTAGTTAGCGTCTTGTTGTTGGTTCAAAGTCGTATCTGCGGATCCTTGTCGGACTAGAAAAATGCCGAACGGAGGCTATGCGCACAATAAGCTTTCTACAGATATATCCTTTAAGTTGTAAAAGAACCAACAGCATGTTTCAACACCTCGTTAGCGGTGGGTTGTTGGTTCTCAAATGCCTCACATTGCGTAGACTTCATAGCGCTTATAAGGTATCATGGCCCAAAATAACGATGGCCAGCAATGATGAGAAAAGGCTGGAGCGACGATTAAAATATCATACAGGGTTATGCCTTTATGGTAGGCAAGGCATACCTCCGTTTTCTCTTCGGCAGTTGAGAATATGCGCTCCATATGGATCCTTAATCTTACATGGTGTTATGATGTTGGCCTGAAGTATCGGAACCTGTCTGCCGTGCGGTACATGCGCATCTGGTGGGATCTTCAGAGCGTGACTCGAGGTGGCTCACTCGTCAGGGCAGGTCATAGAGCGGTTGTGTCACAAGATGCCTTAGTATATCTATCAACGACACTCTTGTAGGGATGGTGTACTTCAGATCTCAAGACTGTATGCCACAAACATGGCTTTTCTTTGGATCACTAGACACTTTGTTTTCTTAGTTCTTGTCTTTTTTGGCACTTTCTTGGAAGCGACCAACTTAGATACCAAACACCCAGCGAAAGGTCCTCTCAAAGTCCGCTTCGACTATGGCCTGGCAACGCAGTCAAAGAGTTCCGATGAAGTTCTTCACCGTTAGGTATACTCGTCTTATCTCGTTCTTGATGAGCCAGTATCTTCCATAACCGACGGTCAATTGAGGATGATAGCACAAAACGCTCATAAGGAAATGTTGGTTGATATGAACCAATACGACCCTGAACAGAAACAAGAAAGAGGAGGCAAATATGTTATGGAGCCTAGTGTCATGACTATCCTCGCCTTCGAAAACAAGGTCATTCTTTCATCTTCACAGAAGGGAAGGTCTGGATTCCTTAACGACTGGCCAGACAGCCCAGTAAAACTGGCCCTGGATCGTTGCAGCACAATGTGGAGGGATATTGTAAACGCCGATCCTGACAACAACGCGAGCCCTAACCAGTACCACAAAAACTCGGCAAAGTGTGGTGAAGTCAATGCTTTTCATCAATAATACATGACACATGATATACCCATCTCAGACCTCAGTCCAAAAGCCCGTGTTACAACGGTTATTCCAAACAGGTCTGGTAGATATACGATTATTCCGCCTTGCGGACAGGACAACAATGGACAAGACAGTAAAGTAAGTACACCATGAAAAAGTCGACTTGAAGTGTGCTCTTCTCACTAATGCATTTAATAGACTGAATGGGGCTGTAATCTCTTGGTTTTAGATCAAAAAGTCGACTACATCCCAAACAGCACGCCACAGAAAGGATACGCTTTACACAAGATTGCTGGAGGAGTACAAAAGAAGGGTCAGATTCAAATGTGTAGCAAGAACAATATTATTTGGGAAGAAGAATAGTGGGTGGTAGTTCTGTCTAAGCTTTTTTTCTCTCATAAGCTGTGTTTTCAAGTGTGAATGTTTATAAATAAAGGCACTCAAGATGACTTCGGCTAAGCATAATTCTATGGCTTCCCTAGATTCTCTCTCAACCCCCTACCTCCCAGTTGCATAGAGCATCCCCACGGCAAGTTACAATAGGTATCATCTGCCTTTTCATGACTCAAGTTGAGTCTCGTATGATCCTGATAATTAGCGGCATGGTTGTAATAGATGGAACAATGTTGATATTGAGCAAGTATAAGGATATCAGGCAGTAAACTACTTCTCACTACTAACGACCAAGTTGTATCGAGTCCCAATAGAATCCAATCTCCTTTTACAATCATCAGACATCCCTTTCACGTGGATGGATCCCACTAAGCAAACACTCTTCAAGTTTAACAGATGTGACATGGCGCCACTTTCCAGTTCCTTTTCAAAAGCAGATATCATGGTTTCATCCTTTCTTCCTTCCAGCTCATCATAGACCATATAGAACAGCACCAACGTAAGATGCTCAAGACTTTGAGGAAGCGTAGGTCCGACACGTCCAGTGGGAGAAAAGGTGTCGAGTCCGGTAAGAAATGACCATGGAATGAGTAATCTCCTCAATTTCTGCATCTTGCTGAGTTGATACAGTGATCCTTGTAACGTAATGTCCGGAAGCTCAATATCCCCGAAAGATATCCCACAGAAAGTCTCTGCATGAATTTCCAGTTCCTGAAGCGAGTGGTTGACTTTAAGGAAAGCGCTGGCCATGGTGTCCAATTTGACAACCTGATCACTAACCTCTCTGTCAAGGTCTGGTCGGTAAAGCCAGTTGTATCGCAATTTTTCTAGACTTTTAGCTGCAGAAAGAACGGGCTCGATACGGTTTTCTCGTATCCTGAACAACTCCAATGACGAGAGGAGTGTTGGGTTTGGTGGTGAAGAGCCAGGCCAGGAGAAGTGAGTCGGGTTGTCTATCGACACAGACAGTTGTTTGATATTAGGTAGATAGAATAAGCTCAGGGTGTCGGAAGTGTTTTCTGGATCGAGATGATTTTCTTCGTTTATCATTGGTGCCAGGGATATGTGTTCCAAAGAAGCCAATCTCGACCGAGAATGTTTAGAATGGTTCATTTTTGTGTCAAAGAGAACAGATCGGATCACTATGCCCAAAAAGCGCGTTTCATTAGTCCAGTTGGCAGACAGAGACAAACGTTGCAGATTCGGTAGCAGGGAAACCAGGACAGAAACGACTGCGTCAGCATTGCCTGAGTGAATGCTGTTTGTCAAAATTTCGGCTATATCCTTTGACACTCCTATATCTTGAATAGCTTTGCTTAGTTTGTCGATGGGAAGCGTAGTAATGAGTAATGTTGGGCAGTGCGTCGAGCTCCACTATTACTTCATCTTCCTTCATGTCTTCAAAGTCCAGATGAAACCGATCTTGGAGTACAAGAAAGGCGTAGCGAGCCTGTGCATACCCCGACTCACTAACAATAATTGTGCCAAGTCTGCGGGAGAAGAGAGTTCAAGAACGGAAAGCTGCAGCTCTTTTGGGCAGCCAAGGAGTGAAACGGGCATCATTGTGTGGTATGAAAGATATCTCCAGTGGGTTGCAGCAAGGCAGTGACATGAGACGTGCTGCGAGATGCTGCCGCCTCCGCATTTATAATAATCCGATGCGTGATTCTAATATACCTCCCACTGACCCCATCCAACCTCCTTGTAAGTCTTTCCGCAGTCTATCCAGCACTAGCTCTTGCTGCATCCGTACTTCTTCTTCTTATTCCCTTCACATGAAATGCTCTTTCTCTTTGCAAGAACACTGGCGTTGCCGACGTCGGGGTTGCGGCTGTGGGTGTTGAGAGAAAGCGGATGGTCTCTACATTTGCGAATTTCGGTAGGGACAGTGTCCGCAAAAGGCATATGGCTTCCACAATTAACCTTTGTCACCCCTGTGGCCTCTAGGTACATTCTTTCCCCACTGTAGGAGTAAATAGACGGGAGAGCATGCTGTAATCAGATCATGTACTCTCGGTGTGTAGTCCCCGTTAAGCCCTGGGTTGGGAAGCGATGGTATCCACTGTGCCGCGAGTTTCGAGCTGATAGAAAACACAACGTCAAGGATCGTGTTAAATCAGACTAACGGAATATGCTTATTCATGCCATTGCTACCGTCTGTTAGGGTAGTATTATAGGGGTCCAAGGCAAAGTACCATTTGCTAACCACAATACCTTCTTTAAGGTTTCAGCATACGGAATGAGTAAATTTATGCTCTATTATGTTGACGCCAAGACACCTAGCTGTACTTTTACAAAAAATAGCTTGGATGGATATTTCCATCCTGCCGGTACACTCCTTAAGGGATAAGTATCTTAAAATAAGTCACGATACTATGGGATTTATCGGAACAGACGATTCTGGTCATACACTCGCTTAAAGGTAGCCATGCTCCTATCGAACCCGGCCCTACTCACCGTCAATCATAATACAGAAGACCTCCATGAACTCTCCGCAATCCCTGTACTCGAGGTCCACAAAACACTGGCGAAGTCCGTACCAGGGCAAGCCTGTGGCCCACGGTCAAGCATAACCAGACCAATCGGATTGGTAACGTCGGTCACCCACCGACCGGCCACCCCTACCGACCGGCCACCTTTTTAAAACACTAAAGAAACTATCGCAATAATCAATAACTATAATTAAATAACGTAACATTTTTTAATTAAACTGAGATTTAGCTTAATGAATATTTAAATGAAATTAATTATAAAGATCTTTAAATTTTATCCTTTTGATTTTTTCTGACGTTCTCTACGGCTATATAACTTTCTATAT